>JACXGM010019612.1:0-18306 GCA_016801145.1 Umbra pygmaea
ATTAAGCCCGAGTAAACTAGATTAAGTTAATATAGAAAATGTCAAAGACAAAACATGTATAATTACAGATATGGGGAAGTTGATGTGATTGTGATACGATTTTATGTTATCGAAAAAAGAAAATCACACACATACAGCACGGAATTCTAAACGCTCATTGGATGATTCAGCTGTCACTCAAATCACTCGTTTAGTCTGCGATAATGATTGGATTCTGATTAACGCGCTCCCGATTTCCCGGAGACATTTACATGCGCAATGTCCAACTGTAACTTAGTTTATTAATAGCGGATTCTAATTCAAGTATCTTAAATCTCCATAATATGGTTTCTTATTATATTTAATGTTGTAAGATGGTTCGTTATATTATTGAAGAAGCACTTGCAACTTTGATGGGTGATTATTGGTGGTCAGATGGCTCAGTGGTTATGGAGTCGAACTAGTAGTCAGAAGGTTGCTGGTTAGATTCCCTGCTCTGCCAAATTTTGTTGTCTTTGGGCAAGGCACTTCACCCTAAATTGCTCCAGGAAGAATGCCCCTGTGCTTAATCACTCTGGATAAGACTTAACTCTGGATAAGACTATCTGCTAAATGACTAAAATGTAAATAATTTAACGAATGCTTCAATATTCTTATTAGTAATCCCAGATGTTTTCCAAACAGATTATTAGAAAATGAATTTACAAATGTGTAAATATTGTGGCGTTCGTCAGGTGTTACAACAGTAAAGTTTTACACCTCTCAAAGTTGATACTGCCTACTGTTGCATGAGTGATGTAAAAGTAGCTGACTAAAATATGGTAGTAGGACATACAATTAGCAAACAGATTAGCACAATTTGTCAATCATCAAAAAATTATTAATCTTAGACTTGTCTTCACTAAATGTCCCTTTAGTAATTGACCTATATTAATTTCACATGTATAAATAGGGAATTTAATGTGTTGAAGCAATATAGAATATGCTAGTGTGTTTTCTTTTATGTATTTGAATTTGGAAAAAGTGGCTGGTAAAAAATCAAAGTGGCTGGTAAAATCTTGGCATCCACCAGCCACAGTGGCTGGTAGACAAAAAAGTTAATTTCCCACCCTGGTGATGTTCGTGGTGTGCTAGCGATCTCTTGGAGGAGCTGTGAATCGTCAAATAAACAGTTTATACATTGTAATCCAATGTCCAGGTGAGTTTGTCAGCTGTATGAAATATTCACAAGGCTGTACTGAGCAAACAGACTGCAAATTGACAACCAAATAACCACTATTTTACAAGATTTAGGGAGATGCACAGCCTGGCATTGGCCAACCACCACCATCTTTTTTTCGCCTTTGCTTTATTCAGCTCTTTTTTCATGAATAACCCTACAGTCTGAAATATTTTTCTTCGTTTATCAGTTTTTACATGTGTATGCTGTTGTAGGCAATGGAGAAATTGGCATTTTGTTATCATCTCTAGATGCCATTGTAGCTTCTGGGTTACGAGGCAGTGTGTCTTCACAAACACAACCAATGTCTGCCTCTCCAAAGGCAATTGGCTAAAGATTGACTGGAACCGCATTGGCTGCATTGTCGCTACCCGAGTAACGTTTTTCAGACCAGGATTCCAGGAGAAGGGATTGTCTGTGGTGTTAACCATCTCTCACATCTCTCGCCTCATTTAACTCAGAAACATGTTAATATAGACAAAACATTGTATTTTCAATAAAAACATCCAACCTACTGCATTGTTATAAAAATAATGAATATTGACGATGATCAAAATGCACAGATTTGAAAAACTTTCAGGTTCGGAAGTGCTTTGTGTAAAAAAGTCACTTTAAGAACATACAGGACTGATTTTGACAAAGAATGTACCAGCATTTTATTATCCAGAGGAAAAGCCAACTTCAATGCTTAAGGTAAAGTAATATATTTGGAATTTGATTAATATTTGAATGCAATGTAATCAATTTGTTTCTTCTCTGTTTGTCGAGCTGTGGTGTTATCTACATTAATTTAGTATTTGCTCTTCTCCAGAACAACTCACAGTGGGATCATACATTTTATTACCCTACTGGCCCCCCATTAGCATCAAACTAGAGTTAGCATGCAGTTTCATCTCTACTGTCATTTGGGAGCAGGCCCGGAAAGTTTTTGGAAGAGACTTTTAGAACGCAACATTTTCATAGCTAGGTTTCTTAGGTTGCTACTGTAGGTATCTAGAACCCATGTAATACAATTAATCACATATTTATTTTTATTAAGGTGCAATATGTGAACTAGACAATGATTTAATAAATGTCATAATGTAACAGCAATCCAAACTTGTTTTAACATTATTTTTCAAAGATAAATAGGGCCTGTTTTACTTTCATTTGGCCCCTTTCAACCAGCTCAGCTAGCTATTTCATGTGATTCAAGTTCTGTTGTTTTTAGAAAAATAGATAGATAAATCACATTTTAACAACATGTCATAATTTAATAGTATGATAGGCTCCTGTAATTTATATAGGAAAATGTACAGTACAAGAATTTGAGTACATATTGTGATAAAGTGGTTTGTGGATATTTTGTGATTATTGTCTCAAAGCAAGATTGATTGAATGACATGCAAATACAAACAGACCTGTGTGTTATCAAATTCAACACTACCATTGTCCAAGGTTTGTGAATCCAAATTGATAGCAAAGATTTGTACATCCTTTAAATTTTAAGAGATGCCTCCATGTGTGGAACACTGCGTTATTTATCTATGATTGAAACGGACTGAAAATAAACATGCACAGCGGGTAAAGCACACGTGACCTGAAAGAACCCAGGGTCACCATCATTTTATTCTCCCAGAGGATCAGTTCACCCACTGCACCACCTGTGAAAAAACATGGCACACCTCCACAACCTGTCTGGAGCTCATGGGCAATTACCGAAGGTAAGGAGTTTTCTAATCATTTTGCAGAGATGTTTGTTAGTTTGCAGCACAGAACCAGAATGTGGAAAAGACACAGTTTTTGCTGAAAGAGGAAACTTATACATTATATATTTCAAATTCATATAAAAACCCATGCTGAAATAGTACATGAGCTGTTAACAAGTATTTGATCCCTGTCGTTGATAAACTGTAATCTACTATTTAGTTATGCAACATCATATACCCTTGTGTGAATCAGTAGTTACCCACCTTACATTCAATCCACAGTACCCCATGTTTGGCAGCAATAACTCAAACAAAACACTTTCTGTACTATGTTGATCTGTCACAGCGGAATGGAAGCAACAACATTCTCAATGATGTGTAGGTCTGGACTTTAACAAGGCTATTCAATGTTTTAGTTTTTTTATGTAACACTGGTCGTGCGTTTTGGATAATTGTCTACCTCTGTGACCCAGCTACTCTTCAGCTTTTGCTCACAGAGAGATGGCCTGAAATTCTACCTCTGAACTCTCCTACTAGAGCAGACTATATAGTTCCTTTAACGCCAGCATGGCTTGTAGGTCCGAAGAAGAAAAGCATTCACACACCATGACACCTGTTTGTTTTTAGCCAAACATAATATAGCCCATATTCAACAAAAGGTTTAACTCCTCACTCATCTCCCAATATAACAATGTTTGAGAACTCTTGAGGATCCTCCATGTGCTTTTTGATGAGATTGGCCTCAAGATACCTGCATGTTGTCCTAGGGTTCTTTGTGATTTCCTACATTACTTAATGCCTTGTGTTTGAGCAGATTTTGTCAGAACAGTCCGTCCGGGAAAGATTCATTACAGATTTTCTCCATTTGGACAATATTGCTCAGTCTGTGGTTTTTTGGAAAATGGAAACAGCAAATTTCTAATTTCTTCTCTGACATTTATCTAATATGTACAGACATATTACTACAAAAAGTTTTAAAGCTGACAATTGACATCTAAAAAATATTTATTTACGGTAGTTTATAACTACCTTGGCTAAATGTAGATGCATTCATATTTGTCCTCTAGGTTCCCAGGAGACCACTGGACATCATATGGCTGGCAGACTGCACAGATGACGGGAGCATGGTAGAGCTCACCTTTATGTCCACCTGGCAAAAACCTCTCCAATGTCTACATGCTCACCAGGATACTCACCTTCCAACCCACAACCATCTGACTAACAGGCCAACAACATGCTGTGTTGGTTATTTACACTCCTTATATTATAAAGACTAGGATCGACCGGACAATATATTTTATTTATTAACTATACACTGTATATTTATTTGTTTATTGTCATCTGAAAGAAAATGCTTAACATATTGTATGACTAGACATGCACATCTGATTTACATGTCCTTAAATCATGTCCTTGCCTAGTGAATTAAACCTTTCATTTATCTTTTGTGAATATTGAGTTCAATGGTAGCAAATGGGCTTTTGAAAACGTCAGAATTCACTACTTTAGGAAGATTATGTATTCACTGACTAATGACTATTAATAAAAATGTAATAAATTCATTGCCGTAGAATAGATAACAAATATTCTGGGTTGTACCTAGAGATGATTTTGTGCTATGAAACAAATGAATTCACAATTAATTATTAACAACAGTCATATTCATTTGCAAGCCAATATTTCTAACATTTGTAATCAACTATAAACCCCTAGGCCAATTGTGTTGTGTGTTTTTGTGTTGAAAGAAAAAGTTGACAAATTATGCTGAAACCATGTTAATTCTTTGTGTTTGTGCTTAGTGGGAAGTGCAACCATCATAACTTGTGTCTGTCAGGAAATATCCGTAGAAAGGCCTACAGAGCCACAATTTCTCTTACAGTATTTCTACTGTATTGTTACTAATACTTTTAGGTAAACTTGTCAGATTTCTTGGAGCCTTCTTTAAATCCAGGAAATGCATAGATGCATAATTGAAATATTAAGATACCTCTCCGTCATCCTGTGAAAGTGTTGTTGACATAGTGTGGAGATATTTCAGCATGAATCAGACATCAAATTACCTGCAGAGCTGTAACTTGGCTCTATTCTTCAAGGTTGCTATCAATGTAATTGATTCCTCTGACAAGGTTACTTCTATAAGCAAGCATTGATGGTCGACCTTGGCTGTTCTAGCCCTGTCAGCTCAAGTCCCTCATTCTTTGCTGGTCTACAAATCAGTGGTGTAGAGCAGTTCACTAGAATATTATGTTCATCTCTTAATGTGTTGCTTTAAATAAGAAAAGACACAGAACAAATCTAGTTTGAAGCAAAAAGTGCACAATGAATATACTGTATGCTTGAAACAATGAAGACATTTGTAATATGTCAGAAATTGGGTTCAATTTCTATATTTTTTTACCTGAATCCACACCAAATGCATGTACATCACATACTGTACAGCCACAAATACAAATTCTACTAACTACAAGTAAAGACAAAGAGACCGTCCTTGGAAAGTCAATAAGAAGAAGAGATTCCAAAGATTATTCTCTGCTGCAACCAAACAAACCTAAGAATTCTTCTGACAATTGATGTAACTACTTTGGTGCCAAATATCTCTGCCTTTCATTGGAATTCCTTCTGTCACTCAAAGAAGTGATCATTAAGTGCTGTTCATCAGACGCCATTTTTTTTTGTGTGTCCATTTCACAGATGGTAATCTACTTTTGGACAATGTGCAATCACCGTCCACTTTATTAGGTATCCCAATCTAACATTGGTTAGCATCGCTATTTACCGCTTCAAGGTTAAATGCGTTGTGAATTCAGAGGTGCCCTTCTGCACAGCGATGGTATGAAACACGGTTATTAAAGTGGTTATTTGCTGCCTTTCTGTCAGCTTAAATGATTCTAGCCTTTCTCCCCTGACCTCTCTCTCACAAGGTGGTTTCAGCCAAAGACGGTTGGTAACAAGTGGACAATCCCAGAAAGTCAGCACTTTCTGAGATGCTGGAACTATCACGTCTGACAGCAACAATCATAGCAGGTCAAAGTTGCCTAGGTCATGCGTCTTATATTATAAATTTGGTCGAACAACCACTAAACATTGTGAGCATTTTTGAATGCTTTACATATAGAGCAGTCATAGCTTTGACGGTTGCATGCTTTATGTTAATAAGCTAATAATAACTTACTGCCCAGATAAATTATGTAGCTTAAAAAATGTGTTGCCTCTTACCTTACCGCTCTACACAGGCAATCATTATCAAATGGCACTCTCTTCCCATTGAGTCCTAAATGACCAGCTGTCAGCAGGCCATACATCAAAACCTGCACACTAACTCGCCAGGGGATGAGTTGTTATGGGTAAAAGTCTATAATACAGATTGATATAGGAAATCTGCTACATTTTTAGGCTTTGTTAACAAGATGCTGGGAAAGCACTGGATGGAAATATTGAGTATTGCAATACTCACCTCAGTATTTAGCTCAATGAAATAGGCATTTTGTTATATTTTAGTTGTTTCATGTATATGAAGCCTAATATTTTAATTTAAACTCAAACTCAAAATTGTATCACCTGTACTGTCACGCTTAGTGTAGCTACTATAGCTAAAGATTTCCATGTTCCTGAAATTACTTTGAGACAAGCACGAGGTATGCATATTCAAAACAAATGTCAAAACAAATGTTAAAAAACACATGTTAAATTCAATTATACAATAATACACACATGAAAAGGACAGGCAACAAAGCACAATGACCGACAGCTCCCTAACACACAGAGAGAACTTAAACACTGAACTACAGAAATTAAACAATTCACACATGACTGCAACCAAAACATTACATGCATAGAGCAATAAAAATAAACATGTCATGTCCCCATAAAGGAAAACCATGACATGTACAGTACAAAGGTGTTTCCTTTACTTTAAGCCTGTAATCATGTGTATAAGTGTACTTTAAACTACAGTTTATTAAAGACCACTGTGTCACTCGGATTTGGCCAACTGCAGCCTGAACATGGGAATCGTATCATATAGGAACCACTGATAACTCCTGAGTTGTGATTTTACACACCTTTCGCTTAGAATTGGAGGCTTATTCTTGTATTTTTTTATAATTGTATAATTTTTTTTTATCAAACATTCTCTGTCAAATATATGTACAGCACAACCACTGTGCCTCTTCAATCTCAGCCAGTTAAACTAGGCACATGTATAATGACATACATGTACAGTAAATTGTATTTGTCATTACATTTAAAACAAGCTAAAAAAAAATAATAATAATAATAATTAAAAATTTAAAGGCCATTTAGGCCACGATTCATCACATTCCTTCTGGGAAATATGTCTGTGACTTCATCTATCATTATCAATGAGAATCAAGGGAGCTCTCGGTCAAGTGACTTTCTGTGGAGAATATCTATGTGTGCACAATTGTTGGGCAACTGTTAGTGTGTAGAGTAATTATGTAACTAAGTCTCACTTGATTTTCATCTGTTAACATGAGAAAAATAAATAAACAACTTAAACTTTACAAATAAACATTTCTGACATTTCAAAACAAATCAGAGACCAATATAGCAACCCTTCTTTTTAACAATCATAAGCCTTCTATTCATGGAGTCTGTCAGTTCCTTGATCTGTTGACGATCAACTTGTTGTACCAATCACAGCCTCCCAAACACTGTTCAGAGAGGTGTACTGTTTTCCTTCACCGTAACTTGACAATTTAGGAAGGGACCACAGGTTCTCAATAGGGTTTAAGTCAGGTGAGGAAGGGGGCCGTGTCATTTTTATTTAATCTTTAAGGCCTTTACTGGCTAGCCACGCAGTGGAGTACTTTGATGCATGAGATGGAGCATTGTCCTGGAAAAAATCATGGTTTTCTTGAAAGATGCAGTCATTTCCCTGTACCACTGCTTGAAGAAAGTGTGTTCTAAAAACTGGCAGTAGGTTTGGGAGTTGAGTTTGAGTCCATCTTCAACCTGAAAAGTTCCAACTAACTCATCTTTATTAATACCAGCCCATACCATTACCCCACCTCCACCTTGTTGGCATCTGAGTCGAATTGGAGCTCCATTCATCTGGTCTCCCAACAGTCACTCTCATCTCATCAGTCCACAAAACCTTTGAAAAATCTGTCCTCAGATATTTCTTGGCCATGTCTTGACATTTCAACGCATGTGTCTTGTACAGTGGTGGTCGGGTTTCAGCCTTCCTCACCTTGGCCATGTCTACTTCTGGGAACTTCAGGTAGTTTGCAGTTCTGAAATATGACAGCACTGGATGATAATGGAGGATGTTCTTGTTAATGTTACTGCAGGTTTTGTTATGTGTAAAATAGATTGTTTCAATATGAACATTCTGGCCAGAAGTAGACAATATACCCACATATATGGTTATTGTAAAGTTGTCAACATAAATGATTTAAGGTGGAATACATTTACAGTTTAATGCATTGGACAGCCTGTTTCTGACATTCAGTTATGTACATTTGTCCATTTAGCCTGAGACAGCCCATCCTGTACACAGAGACAGTAAAATATACGACACTAAATGCAAAGTTCCTTAAATAGGATAGCTAGCTAGCTATTAAATTAGTTAGCCAACCACTGTAGTAACATTTTTATTTTATCACAATGAAAACCTTTTTAAAAAGCAGCTATTGCCTACTATTCCCTGAGTGTGTGCCGTATCACAACAGTTTTTACTTTTTCTGTTCACAATTGCTTGGTGGACAAGACTATTAAGGAATGGTGATGATTAATATTATAAAACAGTTATATTTATTATTTTTGTTTGCTAGGTCAACTGACGCTAATTGTTTAAGTGCTGCAAATGGAGAGTTGCTCATGGCTTAAGGTGGAAAGGTAGTCAGATGGTATATCATGGTGAGGAAATCTACCAACAACCTTGTAGAGGACAAGGCTTAAAATGGCTGGAAGGCTCGTGAGTTATTCTGTTCAACTTGGATGATGCCTCAGAAGCTCTCAGCACCAGAACTATTTTCAAAGTTTAAAATAGTAGTCAGTTTTGTCCACAACACAAACCCTTTTCCTCTGCACTGTGGTATTTCTCTCTCCTATTCCTTTCACACTTCAGACAACTTGTCAATTCTTTTTTTCTCTCAAAAGATCAGGAACTAGCAGCTAAGTAAAAGATAAAGCGTGTACTGTATCTTGACAGTATTTGCAACATGTGAAAGCTGAAATACTCCTGCCTTTGGCCTTTTCAGTTGTTTACTGGCAGGAAAGAAAGGGGTTGGTATGAATTAGCTGTCTCACCAGGGCATGGAGGCCACCCACGTTCTTTGTGACGTAGTCTGGAAATTCCCTTATGACAGGGCTGCCCAAGCCTGTCCCTACGTTTTCTCTTCATCCCTAATTTAGCACACCTGATTTTAATAATTAGCTAAATTAACTACTTGTTCTCATGGCAACATGTGGTAACTGTACGTAATATGTGGTAACTGTACGTAATATGTGGTAACTGTACGTAATATGTGGTAACTGTACGGAATATGTGGTAACTGTACGGAATAATGTGGTAACTGTATGTAATTTGCAGACATTTTACCGCATTACATTGATAGACAGACTTATATGACGGATATGGCCATTCAAATGTTGAATTTCTGTTCTACCAGAACCTTTCCACGAACAGACCAATCGGTTACAATTTTAAATACTTACTTGTATCGTACTAACCATATGAGGCTTTAAGTTTCCATGGCTTTGGAAATGTACAAATATGTAAAAATATCTTGTTTTGTGCCATTTTTACGTATCGCCATGAGAACATCCTGAAATGAAAGCAACAACACTCTAGATTGCCAGAGCTGGTGGGCTTAGGATGAATTTGTACACTTTCTCAGCACCTCTGTTCTCAGATTAAACAATGCAGATTCTGCAGTGTTTGTTGTCACGGTTCCCAGCTTCAATAACTGTTGTCAATCTCCTGTTTTGGTTCCTGGAATGGGATAATGCTGACGTGATAAGATGACTGTCTGGGGATATGTCTTCTTGGAGCGGAAATGTAGGGAAAGGTGGGGCTGCGAAAACCTTGGTTTCCGGATGATATCTGCATGTTGAGAGAGCATTTATGCATATAATTGACAGGTTTCTCAAAGCTTTTTTCTAGACATGGGGCATCTAGCATTAAATTGCTTTACAAACTCATGCTAAATACATTACTGTTTGTTTAAAATAGTACACCAAAATATGGAGTTTCCACAGTGATGAGCAATGTAATTGGAGGTGATAGCGACGGCACGCTTGGTCAAACAAAATACATCGATCTCACCAGATACTGTTCTTTCCAATTGCTTGTGCATTTTTATTAATAGTACTTTTTTGCATTCTAGGGTACCAGTATAGACATACTGTAGGTATTAAGTTATTTCTTCACAGAAACATTGTTACTTTTTATTAGTAAGTCATTATTGCTTGCATACCTATCTAATGGAAAGTTAAATAATACCATTTTGGCTCTACTCCTTGATTTCCAACAATTAACCCTAAAAACTCACTCGCTGGGGTCAGACTATATGATTTCATGCTGATATGTATTTTTCACATTCAAAGATATATGTTCCAAGTGTTGTATTAGCAATTTTCTTCAGCTGACACTTCTTTCATCAGAAAGCATGGCTTTCTAAATGCAACAATGGAGCTCATTTCAAAATCACTGTGTAAAAAGAATCATCAGCTTTGAAAAATCCCTTGATGGAGGCTTAAGTCTTTAAAAGTTAAATATTGATGCAACAAGAGCAGCTAGCCTTTGTCTGGGATTATGAATTATTACTTGACGATAATGAGCCGGGAGCCCTAGATTTTTCCCCGATTGAGACATTGATATCACATGTTGCTCTTAATGTAAATTAGCTATCGCCACATCCCTTTGAGGAAGGGAATAGAGAGCAAAATATAAATATATATTTGAAATTTACAACGCATTGACTTTGAAATATCTGGCGGAAAGAACAAAAGCAATTTTTAAGTCAGGAACAAATGGAGAATCTCGTGTCTGAAAGGGGGACGGTGACACTTTTGAGAGTTGATTACATCATTATCCTACACACTCAGATCACATGTCAGACACATTGTTGTTGAACTAAATATTCATAGCATGCGCCATTTAAAAAAAATAGATCCCCGTTGCAAGGTGTCAAATCAATGATGTAGTGTCTGAACTCCCTCTTACCTCTCCCAACTCATAAACCAGTTCATACATTGCGAGTGTTTTGCTAGATAAAGGCATGAAAGAGAAATGTCAAGATCATATTTTCCACTGTATGACTCCGAGATGGAAGGGTGAATTTACTCTACCGGAGTACACTTGTTTTGTTTAGGCAGGTGCTTTAAGGAATTTCAAAGCAATTACATTTTTTGGTGACACATTACATTTTTCTTTCTCTTCATCTCTCACCCCCTCCCCCTTTTCCATTGTTCAGGTGTCAGGTGGTGAGGGCGAGGAGGGACCTGCGACATGATCCCTTTTTAAATATGCAACCCACAGTGTCGCTAGAGCAGTCGTGGGAGAGTCGGGTGGAGGTTTGCTGCAGTCCTCTAGACCCCGCCCCAGACCGAGACATCTCCGCCTCCACCGCGAGCCTCAGGTGCCCCAGACGTCACAGCTGCTCAACCCCTCCTCCGTTCCGGACCGGATCCATTCCCATTATCCCTTCAGTCCAGGGGCACCAGGACGAGGTCTCCTGCTTGCAAACGACCACAAGCTCTGCTACCTGCGGCACCAAAACGAGTAAGGAATTAGGAGAGGGCTGCCCCCTCATCACGCCGCACCACACCTCCACGCCCTGCTCCTTGTCTGTGAGGGTCCGGCAGCAGGACGAGGTGGCTCTACTCCTGGAGGAGGCCCAGCAGCATCTTATGGCTCTGGCACACTGTAAGCAGGAGAACAGTGGCGGTGCCACGCCTCCACCACCAAGAGACACTGTGTGCTTCCTGACACTCAATGGCGGAGGAGCGAGTGGTTTGAGCCATAATGGACCTACTGAAACCCAGTTACTGAGCCCCAGGCAAGCCCATAGAGACTCAGACCAATCCTGCCAATAAGAGAACAGTATATAGGCCCTAACTTCCTGTCTGGATCTACAGTGAAATAACCCTGTCAAGACTGCAGAGTTCTGCATAAAAGGGATTAGAAGATACTGAATAGAGAAAAATATCATGGAATAAACAATGTGCATACTGTATGGAAGAATGAACAGATGGATGTCTATGAAGCTGTGGAGAGAGAAATTATGTATATGCATTTATTTAAATGAGAAGCTTCTTCTTAGACAAAATAAACCAAATAGTCTGTCATCTCCATGGTGTTTTTAATTGTAAAAAATATATATAAATATATATGGATATACATTTATGGAATTAAAAAGGTGACCAAGTTCAGTTTGGAAATACAGGAATTATGTACCTTCTTTCTTTTTTGTAACAACTCCTCCACATTTTTCAGGCTTGGAGCATGGTTGTTTGGAACCCATGCACCCTTACCCCTCCATTTTGCTACCTGTTGTGAACCGACGTTGCAGATAAACATGGCTGCCAGAGGAACAATCAGCAACAATGTCTACTCTAAAATATCCTCTCAACTACCATTGTGAGTCTACCCAGCCAAGGATTTTTACAGTCCTGCTTTGCCTCGGATATACCACAGCAGTATGTAAAGGAACCATTACAGAGTGACATAAAGAGACTTGTACGGATTCCTCCAGGCTGACCCAGTGGTGATAAGTCACTGGCTTGGGACAGCAGGGTGATAAGACCGACCCAATGCTAACATGGTTGGCTAGTTTGGTGTCTTACACCTTTTTGTACGTGATTGGAATTCCTGCCCTGCTGAAGTCATATTCTGAGCATGGGGGTTTTTTCCTCTATATTTACATTTACATTTTAGTCATATAACAGATGCACCCAGACGAGGAGTCAGTGCATATACATTTTCATACTTTTCGCACTCTGTATATCCCAACACAACTCTGGAACACACACGCATTCCCTTCACCACACGGCGATGTGTACAGGTGTGTCTGGGGCTTGCAGGAGAGATGGAGGGACCAAGGATAACATGCTGAGACAAGTGGAGGAGTTTGTGTTTTCCTTTCAGTTTGTTCTTCAAGAACAATCCGCTGCTTAATGTGTGGGAGGAAACGTGGGACCGGGGTTTTGATGAAAAATGTTTATGTGGTACTTATTGAATGGGGACTTCAATTTCTGTTTTGAATTTACAGCCAAATGTTGAAAAAAAGAATAATGATAGAGATTTTGCTGAAACTGTTTGTTTGATTGCTTTCAATGGTTCTGCCCCCAACACCCCCCTCCCCAAACACACACACACATACACCCCCCTCCCCAAACACACACACACATATACAAGCCCTTCCCAACCCATTCATTTGTGCATGCAGATTGTTTTTCAGGTTAACACCAACATTCTGTAGGGAGTTTCTGATTTCACTCCCAGCGCCAGGGATTGTCTAATATTGATTACAGTCCTTTTCCATATTAAACACATTCTTATCAAACTGATTTTCAGATATGCCAGGTGACAGGGGTTTATACAGGAGGTAGTGTTCCATACTGCCAACAAAGCTTTTGTTATTTTTATATTTTCTTATTGCTAAAGATCTCCCCAACGAGGTCAAAGGAGATGTCACGGTAATAACAGCGTTTAGAGGTTTACAGATAAAAGCAAGCAATTTATATGTGGGGACCTATCCACTTGAGAACTAACATGCTAAATGTAAATTGTGTTGCTAGACGTAAAAAGCTTCAGCGGCAGACAGTCGCATTTGTGTTGTCAGTCATCAAGTGGAAATGTGCCATTATCTATAAACCTCTACAGCTTATTACTTTACCTGCAACATCTGCAATCCATTTTCAACGTTGTGTCTTGGCAATCATGATCCATGTACATACACCATGCTGATGGTTGCAATTATGAAAACTCATTTTCAAGTCTGGCATCTCTCATCTTCTACATTCCAATTTCATTAACTTGATGAGACAAGCAGCAGTAAAAAAAAGGCATATTACCACTTGTCTTGAAATGTTTCAGAAACTCATTGCCCTTTTCAAGAGTAGGGTGATCACATCAAGTATCTATATTAGATAGCTAGAGTTTCTCACCATTTCTCAGTGCATGTCAAGAGAACGTGCTCATTGGTTTGTATGGTTGTATGGTTGTGTGCATGCATATATGCTTAATCTGCTGGGCGCATATGGCTCAGTAGGTAGGGAGTCAGGCCTGAGTCGGAAGGTTGCCGGTTCAATTCCCGGCGGTGCCAACTGTTGTTGTGTCCTTGGCAAGGCACTTCCCTATAAGTTCTTCCTTGGAAATGTCCCTGTACTTATTGTAAGTCGCTCTGGTTAACAGTAATGCACAACAAATCTAGATTGTGGGTCCTATCAGAAAATTGTACATCAAATATCACAGGAGCCAATACCTGTACTCAGAATAGTGTCTCTCCTACCCAGATAAAAGTCTGTTTGTAATCAGTATTTTCATTATTATCATTTGTCCTCTGATCGAAATCCAGGTTAGGGGCTAAAGGAATCCATGGTGCATTCTCACAGCATTATTTCCATTTGAAAAGGCCTGTGTTTCCTACTCTAAAGTTTATTTGGTTTTGTGCGGTGAGGCAGAATGGAAAGATAATCCCAGGTGAAAGTTCTACGACGGTGCATAGGTAAACCTCTCTGAAAAGCTCATCTGCCTTCAAAAGAAAGTGACGGTAAAAGGAAAGAAGCAACAGCGCATGGAAAGAAAAATGTACCATGTCTCCGGCTTGTACTTTAACCTATGTGTGAGATTTTGTGTGTAAGTGAATGTGTGTATGCGCTCAGAATTTCATTTCATTACGCACGTGTGCACACGCGCTTGTGCACACACGTAAAACACAATAGCAGTGTTCGCCAGGCACAGGCATCTCTCTCTGGTGTGGAAATCATCATCACTCACAGGATTTTCTGATTATTCAAGTATTCATTCAACGATGCCGAGGTCACACTTTGGATTGGTTTGACTATTGCAATCAAATATGAAGATTTAAAAGCCTTCAAATGGGTAAAATATACCAATAAGAAAATAAAAAATACTGTTACATATAAAATAACCATGACAAAGTTATACAGTATTTGAGACTGATGGGTTTATAGATCGACAGATTTTTTTATGTAAAATGTTACAACAGATGGAATCAGCCAAGTGTCATTCCAATAATTGATCTTAAAGATTATTTAAATGTTGCAATGATATTCTGATATGGTTCTCTGATTCACCCAATGCTGACTCAAACTATGTGAATCAGGTAATGAATCATATGCTGGTCAGACCACTGGTGTTTATGGTTAGGCTATGCATTATGTTTAAGCTTCATACCATGTCATTGAAAATGTTCATGTTTGAAATAATAATGGGTTGGAATTGGGTCTTGAAATTCACGTTGTGAACACTTCAGATGTTCCATGCAAGTGTATGTGTGTGTTTACTCATAGTTTACCCACAGAATACTGGCAAAGAAAAAAAAGCAATCCAATAGTGATGGTTTTATTTTTATTCATGACAGTGAAGAACCTCATTTCAGTGATACCCCTCAAAAAATTATATAGTGGATTATTTCTGTTCATTTTATTTTTTTATATATTTTTTTTCAATAAAGATGAGTCTTCAGTGTTGCACTCTTTATTTATTTTAGTGTGTATGTACACTCACAAAACATAATTAATATTTAATATATGTTGGATAGTGTGGAAAATGTACAATGTAAGTTATTATTATTACTTCGATGTTGGTATTTGCTTTGGATTCCAACGGTCATTGCCCCATTGTTTGTGTCAGTAATGCAAAGATTCATAAACCCAAATCTAATTTTATCCCTTAGAGGAATTATAAATGCTTCAATAAGCGAGGCTTCTTGCATGTTCTAGTGACCTTGAGTGAATCTATCTCTGAACTCAAGGGTGTAGGAGGAAGTTTGATATTGGGAAGGCAGCATTGATTGTCATGAATTACGTTTTGAGGGAACTAAATTGTAAAACCCAATTACGTGAAATATGAACATATGAGAAGGACAATTACGTAATATAAAAGTATAAAGCACTATCACTGCTCATCACTGTAGTCAGTGTTAAATAGTGGGAATGTTTGCTAGGGGGTACTCGGAGATGGTGGGTAGGCATATAATATGGGTGGGCATATAAGTAACCGACTGCCACCCCGGGGTGCGTGAGTTCACATCCAGATTGAAACATCATGGTTTTTTGTTTTCCATTCCAGAGTGATGCACATTTGTTTCTACAGGCGATTTTCATTTTTTTGTAATGTTAAACCTAACCTTAATCTTAACATCATGCTTAACCTTAACCTTTAGTATTGTCATGCTTAACCTAAAACCCTAACCGTGAACCTTGGATTATAATTTTAATTACAATTGAATGTCTGGAATGTTCAATGATCGCATGAATCTTGGCATAAACCCGCCACAACCAAATGTGACGGTACAACATAATAGGAGTAATGTAGCCTAATAGTCAAACGTGCAGCTGAAATGTAAAAAACTTGAAATATATAATGTAATTCATGTTTTTAAATCACTTCCCTGAGAATGTAATTCGTAAATGTATGGTTGTAGGAAGGATACATCAAATGTTTTTCACAAATTCTTTTCATCACTAGGGGGACCATATTCTTTGCCTCTCACATAAGGGGGGCATCTTGCCCCATCCTCCTCTGCTTATACGCCCTTGTCTGAACTACAGTACTTCTTGAATATTTTAATTTGTTAATTGGGTAACACTTTATTTTGAGAGTCCAAAAAGTGTATTTGTAGATGCTCTACAGATTATCTACAGACTATCAATAACATTTTAACAAACTATCACTAACCCTAACTCTAATCCTAACCTTAACCATTCCCCTACTGTTAACCCTAACTTTAACCATTACCCTAAAACATATTCTAAACGTACCCCTACCCTTAAACCACACAATCAGTTGCTTATTAACAGACAGATTGTTGATAGTTTGTTGATAGTCATACAAACTATCTGTAGAGCACCTACAGATGGAATTTCGGACTCTCCAAATAAAGCGTAACCGTTAATTGATAAGCAGATGATAAATAGAAGTCCTACTGTATAACACAGACCCCTTAATATTATTGTTTTATGCAAAATATTTCTTTATTACATAATGTTTTGTTGTTAATCTTCCCAGCTCATTGCTGCTAAATTTAACTAATTCTTAGTCAATTTTATGTGCTATGAATTAGTAAAAAATAATTTGGCAAACATGGCTATTCCAAAATAACAGTCAGCTACAGACAATCTCACACCTCATCTCATCATTATCATTCGAATGAGTGCTTGAGAAATCATAATATCATGTCAAGCAAAGTGAAGGGATCCAGACAATATAAAGAATTGCCATAATATCTGAAGAGACCTCATCCTAAAGTTGGGAATGTGTGGGCGAGGAGGACATGGGTGGATGCAGACACACAAAAGAGACTTCTAAATGTCGAACGGAGAAAATGAGGAGAGTAATCAGACATAAAGTTTTAGTTGTTAGTTTTTTTATACAGTACCAAATTCAGGCCAACTTATACATTTACAGACTAATAGTCAGACATATGCCTATAGGCCTTATAATGTGACCGGCTACTTGACAGCAGGTGGTGTGATAAGCTGTCTTTTCTCCATTTTAACTGCATTTTATAGACAGAGGTGAGACAGACAATGATGTAGAGAGCACCGAGAGAGGAGATATAGAGAGGAGATGAGGAAAGAGGAGATAGAGGTCAGACAAACAGAGAATGAATAAACAGAGAATTTCAGTAAACTTTACAGATTTCAACTATATTATTCCTTCTTGAGTCTTTTTAACATGAACTTAAATTAATGTATGAATTGAATAGTGATTGTGTGACCTATGAGGGAACAACCAGTGATACCCTTGGTACCATGAAATAATAACCTATAGCGATGTCATCAGGATACACATACACCGGTAGACCATGGCCCACCTTACCGTTGACTGCGTCGTGGTCCACCTGATCACAGAATTTATAGTTTACCCACCTCTTTTTTACCACTACACCCCTGGACATAATGTTTTAGTTTTTTTTACAGTACTGTACATTAAATTCAGGCCATCTTATACATTTACAGACTAATAAAACCTAGGCATAACTAATTTCTGGGTTACACATTATTGTGCTCTACAGATAGTTTGTTGATGATATGACTATCAACAAACTATCTGTTGATAAGCAACTAATTGTGTAATTTACGGGTAGTGGTAAGTTTAGAATAAGTTTTAGGGTAATGGTTAAGGGTAGGGTTAACAGTAGGGGAATGGTTAAGGTTAGGATTAGAGTTAGGGTTAGTGATAGTTTGTTAAAATGTTGTTGA
>JACXGM010019613.1:0-18305 GCA_016801145.1 Umbra pygmaea
CTGTGCTGGATCCCATGTCACTGCGTTTGATGATCCCGTTTCCACCCGATGACGCCAGCTTTCATCTCCAGGCGGCTTCACGGTCTTCGTTCGCAAGAACACCAAACTGTATTGATGCTACATAAAGACTATGGTCACAGTCCACCCATCATATCTTCATTGCTGGACAATAATTGAACACGGATTGACCTTATTACAACGGGCTGTGTACCTTCAGATCCCCCACCCGGTACAGCCAGAAGAGGACTGGCCACCCCCTTGAGTCTGGCCTCTCTCTAGGTTTCTTCCTAGGTCCCTCCTACTAGGGAGTTTTTCCTAGCCACTGTGCATCACTTGTGTTGCTTGCTCTTGGGGGTCTCGGGCCGGGTGTCTGTCAAAGCACTTTGTGACAACTGCTGTTGTAAAAAGGGCTTTATAAAATAAATTTGATTGATTGATTGATTGAAATATAGATAGATAGTTCGATCTTTATTAATCATTTGTAGTGTACAATTAGATTGTGACACAGACGCTAAACTAGACTAAACATGTGATCGTAATGGGTAATGAAAGGCAAGAATAGCAGTGAACGAACATAAAACGGTACACACTGGAGAGAAACCACTTACTGTATTTATCTAGGCTATAGGCGATCTCTCTCTAGGGGAGACTGTTAAACTACACCTTGTTCTTCAAATGTTGATATGAATGACAAGACCCAACATTAACATTATAAGATGACGAATTGATCGCTGTATAATCAAATACTTAAACAGCATTTGTATAAAGGAATGATTCGCGATAAGCATTTTACATTGCACATGACCCGCGGTGTATTAGTTTGATCATGCACATTGTCAAAGTGTTTCCACACCTCCGACTTAATTTTTTTTCCTGGGCTGACAAACTGTAATCGCTAGAAGCCAGGAGTCTTTTCACCTCCGCAGCATCCATTATCGTTTTTCTCTCTAAATATCATCAACAAATCAGTTACAGGGAGAGGAAAAAAGGGCGTGGACAGAAAACGATTAGACTGAGATAGATAGGAGTTGCTTAAATTAACCAAGTTAGCAACTAAAAATGTTGCAATATAAAAGTATGTTTTATATATTTTTTTATTACCGTAATCAATTTACAGACCGAACCCGGCCCTAACCCGACGTGCCTGGTGAAATATGTAAGAAATTTAGACCGAATCAACCCGAACCCGACGGGTTAGGGTCGGTCCCGTCAGGTTCGGGCAGAAATCTTAAGCTCTACTTCGTGCCTGTCTCTGCGTTCTCTACACCAAAGGAAACGTGACAGATTGACCGACCCAGGAAGATGAGACAGCGAAGGCGCAATGACGGAGCCGAGGAGAGATTACCCCTCTCTCTCGGTGGGACGTTTTTCGGGGGGGCGTTTGCTGCGTGTTCTCGCTCTTCCTCTGCTACCAGGAGTGAGCAGCCTACCAAGCAGGTCCGAGTAGCATCCATGTGGGACGTCGACAGCTCTGACGAGGAGTTCTTCCACATGGAGGAAGAGGAGACTGCCAGGGGCTGCCCCGAGTGAGAGGAGCACATTTCGATCTCCGAGGAGAAAGGAGATGCCTACCGGGACGAAGTCCGGAAGGCCTGGAATCTCCTTCAGGACAGGATCCAGGGGGCTAGCCCTCCCGGTAGGTCCCCTAGCATAAAGGCTACCTCAGGCAGCCCCAGCTCTCCTGCTGAGCCCCTCAGTTCTCAGGTCCAGGGCAGTGGTCCGCATTCCAGGGCCCCCTGTCTGAGTACTAGCCCCACCAAGTTTCAGGCTAGCTCATGTAGCCCCACTAGCTTTCAGGCTAGCTCATGTAGCCCCACTAGCTTTCAGGCTTGCTCATGTAGCCCCACTAGCTTTCAGGCTAGCTAATGTAGCCCCACCAGCATTCAAGCTGGCTTATGTAACTATCCTAGCTTACAGGCTAACCCCCCTAGTAGGCAGGCTAGCACCCGTAGCTCCCCTAGCAGCCAGGCTAGCTCTCAGGTTCAGGGCAGCGGTCCGCAGTCTAGGGCCCCCTGTCTGAGTGCTAAACCCCCTAGCATGCAGGCTAGCTCCCCAAGGCCTCCCCTCCTTTCCCATGTCAGGGATCCCATTCCCAGAATAGGGAGGGTTAAGGGCCTACCAAGGAGGCAGGAGGTTGGCCTGCTACCGGAGAAGGGCCGGGTAGCCCTCTCTATTTCCCTGTTGGAGGGTGGGGCCCTTACCTTCGCCCTTTGCCCTGTGGGAGGCGGACCACCCTCTGTTGGAGGACCATCAGGGGTTCACCCGCCTGCTGGAAAGCATGTTCGGGCCTATCTCCCAGATGGCCACCTCACAGCCTCCAGCAGTCTGCCCACAGCCTCCAGCAGTCTGCCCACAGCCTCCAGCAGCCTGCCCACAGCCTCCAGCAGCCTGCCCACAGCCTCCAGCAGCCTGCACACAGCCGCCGCTGTCCTCCGGGAACCCCTGCTCAGCCGCCACTGACGTCCAGACACCCTGCTCAGCCGTCGCCGACGTCTGGACCCCTTGCTCAGCCGTCGCCGACGTCCGGACCCCCTGATCAGCCTTCGCCACTGTCCGGACCCCCGTCGCTGACGCCGCCGTCCAGACCCCCGTCGCTAATGCCGCCGTCCGGGCCCCCGTCGCTGACGCCGCCATCCAGATCTCCGTCGCTGACCCTTTGTCCCTCCTGACCCCGGGCCGCCCTCTGTCCCTCCTAAAACCCCGGGCCGCCCTCTGTCCCTCCTGACCCTGCGCCGCCCTCTGTCCCTCCTAAAACCCCGGGCCGCCCTCTGTCCCTCCTGACCCTGGGCCGCCCTCTGTCCCTCCTAAAACCCCGGGCCGCCCTCTGTCCCTCCTGACCCTGGGCCGCCCTCTGTCCCTCCTGACCCTGGGCCTTGGGTTCGTGGTTGCCCACCTCGGTGTGGTGGGCTTTTCAGGGGGGATACTGTCACGTTCAGCCCTGGGTGGGCTGTGTAAGGGACTTGTTTTGCTTATGTGCTTCCCCATGTGTCTTGTTCCTGGTGTGCATATATTTTGTTCTTCAGTGTTTTTAGTATTTCTTACGGTGGTTTTGTTGGTTTTGTTATTTCCCTGTGTTTACTCCCTTGCTCCCTCGTGTTGTGTTTTGGTTCCCCCTTGTGTTTGTTTATATCATTGCGTTATGGGTCTGTTTTGGGTTACGTCATTTAGGTTACGTCATTGCTCCCAGGTGTGTTTCGTTAGTCCTCGTTTGTATTGGTATTTAGTTTGTGTGTTTATGTCATTCCCCTGTTGGTCAATGTTCCTATTACGTGTTTCCTTGTTGCTGTTGCGTGTTCTCTCGAGTGTTTGTATGCATACATATGTATGTTCTCCATTTAGTATTCTCCGTTTAGCCCCTGGTGGCAGTTTTTGTTTACAAACTGAGTGTTTCGTTAATAAACACAATTGATTTATTGTAAATCCTTCGCGCCTGTCTCTCCGTTCTCTACACCAAAGGAAACGTGACAATCTCATTTTTATTCCACAAATTATTTTTATTTAGTTTAGCCCAAGAAAACTGTTTGTCTGCCATATCCTAAATAATACCATGAAAAAATTGTGAATGTGGAGGCCAAAAGTACAAGGCAGGAATCGAAAAACACCTACCTTTAAAATAGAGATGAATTCTTCTGTGCCCAAGCCTTACCATTAATCCATTCAACATAGAAAAAGCATACCCCAAAATAATGTATCATCATCAAAAATAATGATATTGACTGCCTGTTACCCTAATATGAAGCTTAAAACCTAACAATATAGTTAGCATATTTCCCAGAATGCTCTACTAAAGGAGTAATTTGGGCATTTTATTTCATGTTTGTATATGTATGGTATGTTGATTACTCATATAGAACACTGAGAGTGTTACTTTAACACTCTCAGAGTTGATTTAACACTTGTGATTTTGCTGTGCTTAATTAATCGACTGCTTTCAAATGTCATTTTTGTATTTGACTGATTGCATCCATTACTGAACTAACTGTTCCAGTTTAGATGCATTAGTAGGGAAAACAGATTTGGTGCAGGACATCTGCTGTTCTAATTTCAGATTTGAGTCAAAAACAACCATTTGGGGATCTCTAACTTTGTCTTCATTCCAGGAAGTGATAGTCCGCTATTGGATGGACATTTGCTTGCTAATCAATTGTGGGACAGATCATCTTAATCTCAGATTTTGGAAGAGGGGACAAAAAAACACTGTTTAAGCAGTCATGTTAAATCTACTATTATCTAATGTATTACTATTAACCAAATCAAGGGGAGCAACACTTAACGGTAGACCATAAAAATTACTGAAGGACACATCCTTTCTAAGACATGACATAATATAAATAATTACAGGTGTGCGATGCACTTACACACAACATTAATTGGGACTTCCCTGTATGAACAAGTAACCAATACTTAGTTGATGAATTGAAAGTTGTTTATCTGGTCTTTGAATTTGAAGCTAATATAACTGAAATATATTTATGCATTATATTAAACATATTTTAACTTCTTCAAGATCGGCTCTGATTGTGAAATTCTGCCTAAAAACATTTCAAAAGTTAACCTCATGTTATACTACACCTGAAGCAAGGAGAAACATATGGTTGATATTTTGGAAAAGGAAAGACTTTGGATTTTTTGGAAACCCTGAAATGTATTAAAAATAAATGTACACAGGGAATATGGCACAAGATTAAATAAAGAAAATGCATACATTTTTTATGTTTTCATTTTTCTACATCATGTGTCAAAGGAAACAAACAAGTGAAGGGAAAAAGCAATTGCGCGGTGCATAAGAAATCCTTTGGGGTGTTCGGGGAGCCGGAATGGGACGATTGGGAGCTTGTATTGTCTATATGTAGGCTAATGTCTAGTTTTTCTAGGGTAGTTGTGGTGTTGTTGGGGTGGGTCTGACGGCCTGGTGTGTCTGGTGGTGGTGTTGTTACTGCTGGTCCTGGGGCCTGGAGTGGTGCTAGACCTGCGGAGGGGAGAATGAAGACCTGAGGAGCGAGCTAACCCTGGGGAGCCCTGACCCCAAGGTCATTGATGGGACTGGCCTGTGAGAAACCCGCTCCGGTTGAAGGTCTGATGTTGGTCCCTCCTCCATGCCTCTTCCGTGTGCTGTTGGTGATGCTGATGCCAATGGTGGATCTAGTGGTGGTGCTTGTGGTTGGCGTTGGTTCCGGGGTGGGGTTGCGAGTGGTCATTCCTCCAGGGGCAATGCGACAGTGAGGCTGGATTTTCTAGTTGAGTGGGGAGAATTGTCGGGCCGATACAGGGTTTCAGAGGGTGCGCCCCTTCCATCTCGTCACCCCACTTACGCGACTCTTGCCATTTCTGGGTTCTTGGTGAAGTCTGTGATGTTCTTGGGTGGTGGAGCATCTGACGGGAGGAGCGTTTAGGATGTTTTCCGTCAAGCGATGTAGGGTCAGTAATCTGTTGTGAGAGACAGAGGGAAGAAACATGGTCCAGACCTGCCTGGTGACGAAACATTCAACCAGGACATGATACCTATTTTCTACTGTATTGTATCCTTGAAGACAATTCTCCGTAAGGGCTACATGCCGTCTATAAATTAATTCTCTAGTGGAGAGGCAGCCATGGACAGCCATCCAGAAATGTATTTCTGTTTATTTGTAATGGCGCGGTGATTGACATTTAGCCATACCTGTTGCAGGGCCACAGCTGAGCTGGTCCTCAGAGGGGTCACTGTGTCCTTGGAGCAGATGTGGCCCATGATGTCCTTGTATTTCCAGGAAGCCAACCCAGCTGTGGACATCCCAAGCAACTTACAGCTGTAATCGCAGCAAAAAGTGGCGCTACAAAGTATTAACTGAATAATTTTGCTCGCCCAATTTGTCAGTTTTTTATTTGTTAAAATAGTTTGAAATATCCAATAAATTTCGTTCCACTTCATGATTGTGTCCCACTTGTTGTTGCCTCTTCATTAAAAATTACAGTTTTATATCTTTATGTTTGTGGCCTAAAATGTGGCAAAACGTTGAAATGTTCAAGGGGGCCGAATACCCCTATTTATCCATTATGGATGTTAGTTGAAAGGTTGGCAGTTCATTTCCTGAGGGGGACTAATGTTGTGCACTTACAAGAATGTCACTTTGCCATAATGTGATCTAGGGAATGTCACTGTAGTTACTTTAAGTCATTCTGGATAACACAATTGTAAAGATGTTATCGCAGTTATAAATTGGCTACTGTAATTATAGCAGAAAAGAGCTGTAGGAGTCAGCCTTTTTAGACTTGAATCTACTGCCCTCTAGTGTTAACAGAGGAATTGTTCAACACAAGCAAAAAAAAGGTTGAACTGATAACCAGCAAACAGAAAATCTTGCCAAGTTGAAAGTTACTCAAAAATATTTTAGCCAGAACCCAAAACATCCTTTTTATTCTATCATTATAAAAAAGCAAATAGGAAAATTATAAACTACGGTAAGTCTCATAAAAATCTAAAATCCATCTGATTTGAACACTAACATACTGTCTACTCAGTGTGTATATCTCAGTGGTCAATAGTGGAGTAATTGGCTTTAGAACAAATTAACATTGTTTTTATTTGCCATGTTACTATTTTATTTCCACTAGATTGTTCAAGCAGGCTAGTGATGTTGCTAGCTACTGTATCATCAGTCACCAACCAGGTGTTTTTCACCAGGATGGGCTGCACACAACCAGGTGTTTTCCACCAGGATGGGCTGCACACAAACAGGTATGATTCCAGCATCCTTGCTTCAAATATGTCAATTGATCCAGCCTCCTGTAGAGCCTTTGCGATTTGACGCCATCACTTGGAGGCTGTTAATCCCATACAACTTCCCTTAAAAAAAACTAAATTCCCATACAATTTCCTGACCAGATATATTAATCTGTTAGTAGACGTCTCATTTGTATTGAAGGTTCACCTGTGTTTATAAACCACAAGAGGCTAGGTTTCTATACTTAAATATAAGGAACCTATTGTCTACAGTGCATCCGAAAGTATTTACAGAGCTTCACTTTTTACACATTTTGTTATGTTACACCCTAATTCATTTTTTCCCTCAAAATTCCCCATAATGAAAATGTGAAAGAAGTGTGTTTGAAATCTTTGCAAGAAATTTGCCTTTTTTTTATACATTTGCTAAGATTTCAATTACACTGGAAGATAAAGATCTGCTGGAATATAAAAAAAGTAATAATGTATGTTAATTTTTTGCATTCACTTTTGCTACAAAACAAACCCAATTTCTGCTTCACAGTTAAAGCATTTAAAGACAGGTTTAGATTTTTTACAAATATTAATAAAGCCTTTTAGCTTTTATATGGTAATCAGTGTATACGATGTATATCCAATGCATGTCAGCTATAGATTTGAGATTTCTGTAGAGAAACTCCTTCCCTCAGCATGTTGAAGTCTGAAGTTGAAGATCCTTTTGGAGTCTTCTAGATTCCTGTGTGGATATGGCTTCATGATGTAAGAGCTCAGAGGGAATGCCTCGTCAGCAACAATGGATGTTGGTCCACCCAGGGCCGGCCCCAGGCATAAGCGGCTGCTTGGGGCTCCGTGGCCACCAGGGGGCCCCCAATCAAGTGCACATGTGACTCCGCATGGTAGGAGGGGCCCCCAAATCAAATTCTGCTTAGAGCCCCCAAAACGCTCGGGCCGGCACTGGGTCCACCTCTTCTACAGGTCATCCTGTAAAAAGCATCCACCAAATAACGCACCATATAAAACCTGTCCATTGCAATTAACAACAACATACAGGAACCTGTAATTGCTTCCCAGCAGAGCCATTAACACGATTGTGAAGTTGTGCTTGTAGTTGTAGAACGTAGATCCAGACTGGGGTGGAGAGCTAATAGTAATGTGTTTTCCATCCAATGCCCGTAAGCAAAGAGCAATGTCACACTGTTCCTGGAATCCACGTGCTACCTTCTGCCACTCTTCTACTGTGTCTGGGCACTGAAACATCAGAGATTACATCCAATAAACAGACAACATATTTCTTAACATTATGCTCTGCATACAGCTCTGGAAAAATGTATAGTAGACCACTACAAATTTGTCTTAAATCAGTTAGTATTACTACACCAAATAGGGCATCAGAATAACATTTTTATTTGGAATTTGGGATAAATGTTGTCAGTAGTTTTCATTTTACCCAAACACATGCAGACAATATTTTGAATTTTGGAGAAATGTTGGGGGTATTTCAGAAAGCGGGTTTGGCAACAAGCAGTCACTAATATTTCTAATTCCACTGGAGAGAACAAGGCATTAGGAGTCTTTCTCCTGTTGCCATGATGAATGTTCATGGGGCACCAACTTTGTTTTTGAGATAAATGTTGTTTCTTCACAATGTCTTGGATGAGTACTTCATTATCCACAATCCTGAACAATCCCAGTGATGCCTCTGATTGGTGGAACTCTTGTATCTGTTAGGTTTAGATTAACCCTAAACCCCACCCCGCGAAAGTCTGTTAGTCTTTACTGGTGTAATGTGAAGGCTACTGTAACATTCCTGTCTACTGTATGATCTTTAATAAAAAATATAAACCTGTTTCTGCACGGTATACTTATCATGATCTCCTTGGCTGCCATTAGGACTTTTTTCAAGGACGAGAACAAGAGTGTCCAAAGCGATGAACATTATATCAGGTCACGTTATTGAACGTAGTGTGTCTGAGGGTCAGCTTGTGGGTTTTGTATGGGCCAACACCAGGGACTAGACCTACAAAGTTGTGTTGAGTTTTGCAGGGAGGGTGGTAATGTTAGTTAACATTATCCATTCACTTTAGCTAGGGTACTGTAGCCTTCATACTGTATGAGTCATATGAATCTTTATCATGCCACTGTCAAAACAATATTTAGCCTAGGCATACATCTTCACTTTAGCTAGGGTACTGTAGCCTTCATACTGTATGAGTCATATGAATCTTTATCATGCCACTGTCAATATTTAGCCTAGGCATACATCTTCATGCATTTAAAAACTGGAAAATATGTGAATGTGATGTGTAGGAGAGGTAAGCCTATCATATGTTTGTATGCGTGTGAGGGGGAACAAGATAGAGCTGGTCGGGCTGGGTATCGGTTTAACGCATAGGCTATTTCGGTTGGGTTGTAGGCAAATTGGATCTCCAGAATAGGTCAGGAGGCTGCGGCAACTTCCATTTCCCTCCAGCCCTCATCACCTACTGGTTGGATCAACTGCATCATAAGGAGCCTGCACACTGCTCCAGCAAACGTCAACAAACACCAACAGTTGGGTCAGTGTGCGTCGGCCATCTTTGCATGTTGGCGTTTGTTAAACAGAGTTGTTAGAGTTTTACATTTCCAGTCGGGGCTGGTGGAGTTGTAGGATGTATACTACATGCTTTGGAAACTTTGAACCTGTCCTGTCAGCAGTGTCCTTAGCTTAACTCACAGTTGGAGGATGGTGGCTCTCCGGTTGGCCCAGCACCAAAGGGAAAAAAGTAACTTCTACCATCACGTCAGCATGGATTCGTAAGGAGTGAGGAACAAAGTGCAAGATTTTATATTCTTTCAAACTGGCATTTGCCCTCACAACATGAATTCTTGTCCGTGTCATTTCCTTTATGAGTTCACTTGACTCTTGGTTAAATTGCCATGGTGCAATAATGATGGAATGTTCATGCTGACATTCTCCTTCTGGCAAAAGATCTCAAATCCATTTCTCAGCAAGGACGAGCTCATCCTTGAAGACTTCGAGGATGCCACTCTTATCCACTATGGCCTTGTCAGAGACTGACCCAGGGTACAATCTGCTGCAGTATGTAATGACAGCGTTTGGTGCCACACCTAGCGGGTTCTTGAATAAATGCATGCCTCTGTATGATGAGTAGGTGTGTTTTTGAAGGACCATGAGGGCTGAAGTGTGCACTGACCTTGAAATGTCAAGGTCAGTGCAGTCTATCACCACAGTTATGGAACATCTGGAAAGACAATGACATCATGACCACTGTTGAGAGGACTGGTTTTTCTCCTGACTTGGCACTGTGGTCACGATGTCTTTGAACCAAAATTCATGTAGAACATATATTTGAAAGTCAGTACTACATTAGTCACGCAGTATGAGCTACATTGGTAAAAGCTGACCGAATTTTGCCTCGATTGCGTGTCTGTTTTGCTTCCAAAGCTCGCTTTATTCACGTGTCCTATTCACTTTGAACACGCGAGTGGATTCAAATTTTTTAAGTATCCAACTATATGCAATAGAAGCAAATTTCACAGTCAATTCTGAAGTCTGAAGTAGCATAAGATGTGAACTTCCTTTACCTGATAATAAAGTATCAGGTAAAGGAAATTATCAGGTAAAAGTAAAGTAAATGCCCGCATCTGTTTTGATTCTTATTTACAGACTATAAAGTATGTTTCAGGATTTGGAAAGTTTGTTTGCAGATTGTGAATTCTATTTGTGGAATGGTTACTTACTTACAGATCATATATTTGTAGAATTTCTTCATTAGCAGTATTCATCATTGCAAAACCTGAGTCAAAATTGTGAAAATAAATAGGAACCATCTACAAATATCAGATAAACTACAAATGCAAAATGTACAACTTATTTATTTGTGGATAGTGAAATATATTTGTAGATCATAAGATATTTGTTTGTGGATGTCACATTTATTTGTGCATTGTGTTTTCAATTTATATATTGGATTATATATTTGTGAATGGTAGTCAGCATATTTGCAGGAATTTTAAAGCAAATAATTTTCCATATCATTCACCCCACAGCCCTATTGACTTTTACAAACCAGATAGGGAGCAAATAAATTTACAAGCGATGAGCAACTACAACTGACAGCCTTAGCATCACGCACACTCTACTGAGGTAACTATGCTGCACACAGATTCGCAAGGTCTTGCTAAAAGCACGTTAACTCAAAACCCTCTCACAAAGCCTGAAATGTAGTCTATACTTAGAAATTGTTTGCAAAAGTTATGAAGAAAAATATTCAAATTAACACCAGATTAATAAAGCTATAGTGTTACGTTTGTATTTTATAAATAAAATATTTTATTTTTATGTGTGCTGACCACCTGCAGTACCTCCATGGACCACTAGTGGCTTGTGGATCACAGGGATAGCTGCTTTAAAGGAAGCCAGACAATAATCAATATATATTTTAATTCCAAAAACATGGTAGCCATATGGCCCAGTTGTAAATAACTGCAGGCTACTTTTATACAGCAGGTTACCTCCAGGTGACTCAGTGGTTAGGGAGTTCAATTTCTGAATGGGCCTGTAATGCACTTGAGCAAGCAATTTATTTACCCAAAGATGCTCTGTGGGATGTCCCTGTACGTACTGCAAGTCTCTCTAGAGAAGAGTGTGAAAGAAAATTAACATAGAACAATTATTTGAAACAGACAAATATAAATCCAAACTTTATGTAATACTGACTGACAGAAGCTGTATGTATTTAGACATATTTGTCAAAACATGTGTGACTTTACCATTTATTGATACATTTGAAATACAAATATTTATGTTATTAAAGCTGCACTATGTAACTTCCATTAACTTTCTGTATATTTAAAGAAATGTATGTATTTATATTTGTTTTTACCAAAAACAGGAATAAAACAGGGACAATATAACCAATTTCCAAATATACTTATTATTTTGTCCACAATGTACACTCACCTAAAGGATTATTAGGAACACCATACTACTGTGTTTGACCCCCTTTCGCCTTCAGCTCTGCCTTAATTCTACGTGGCATTGATTCAACAAGGTGCTGAAAGCATTATTTAGAAATGTTGGCCCATATCGATAGGATAGCATCTTGCAGTTGATGGAGATTTGTGGGATGCACATCCAGGGCACGAAGCTCCCGTTCCACCACATCCCAAAGATGCTCTATTGGGTTGAGATCTGGTGACTGTGGGGGCCATTCATTGTCATGTTCAAGAAACCAATTTGAAATAATTTGAGCTTTGACATGGTGCATTATCCTGCTGGAAGTAGCCATCAGAGGATGGGTACATGGTGGCCATAAAGGGATGGACATGGTCAGAAACAATGCTCAGGTAGGCCGTGGCATTTAAACAATGCCCAATTGGCACTAAGGGGCCTTAAGTGTGCCAAGAAAACATCCCCCAAACCATTACACCACCACCACCAGCCTGCACAGTGGTAACAAGGCATGATGGATCCATGTTCTTATTCTGTTTACACCAAATTCTGACTACCATCTGAATGTCTCAACAGAAATCGAGACTCATCAGACCAGGCAACATTTTTCCAGTCTTCAACTGTCCAATTTTGGTGAGCTCTTGCAAATTGTATCCTCTTTTTTCCTATTTGTAGTGGAGATGAGTGGTACACGGTGGGGTCTTCTGCTGTTGTAGCCCATCCGCCTCAAGGTTGTGCATGTTGTGGCTTCACAAATGCTTTGATGCATACCTCGGTTGTAACAAGTGGTTATTTCAGTCAATGTTGCCCTTCTATCGGCTTGAAGCAGTCGGCCCATTCTCCTCCTAAACTTTGGTATATATAGTGTCTCCATAATCAACAGCAGGTAAAAATGTTTATCGAACAAATAACTTTCCATTATCAAAGGAGAAGGAAGATTCATTACTAAAGAACCCACCTTACATTTTTAGCTTCTTAACAAGCTCTGTTAAATGTTTCTTAAAGGAAAGATCCATTATGTTACAGTTGATCATCTGTCCATCATCCTAAAAGCCCGCCCTGACAATTTGATTGGTCCGAACAGCTCTTGTTTGAGCATACTTGCTCCACAACAGATCAAGTCCATAGACAGTATAAATGAATGGACGAAGCCTTGCCATTTATTCCTATGAAGAGCAAGTGTACTCAACTAGAAGCACTTTTCCAATCATGCCTGCGCATATTGCGCAGCCTCGTGCTGAGTGTGATGACGTAGATGTGACGTAAGCAACGTGTCTGAAAGTTGTCATTCTTCTAGTAGCTGTGCCAAGAGAAATCTGAATCATTCCGAATCTTACTTCATATGAATGCCACATACCGAAGTATTTCCAATCCATCAAAACGTTGCTGAAATATTTTGTTCCAATGCTTTTCATGGACTCTATATGGGCTTCTCCCTTGGCTGTATGCCTCCATGTCCCCCAAAATGCCTGCAAGCTTCTCCTGGACTATACCATATTGTGCGGTGCTTTGCCGTACGGTGCCAGAACCGGAAGTTGATTTACCTCAAAGAAAGAGCTAATAGGTCGCTTTCATCTATGGGTGTGTGAGATTGCAAGACAAGCTTTGACAGCTCAGTAGATGGTTTTCGTAATTTCAATGAATACTAAACTGAAAACAGCTCCTGCCAGTCGCCTTTCTGGAGATGGACAGTTGTATGCAATGTTGCCCACCATCTCATAGATGCAGAAGATTGATTACGATGGTGATTGCAGTGTACACGTGTCTGCATTACGATGCCGTTTGGGGATTTTTTGCCGTGTCTGGTGTGAATTCAGCTTTTGAGTTATTAACGCTACGGACAGCACTTCCGATATGCAAACAACAGAGGTACGTTTTGAAATCGCCCGGAATTCTCCTTTAAGTTTATTTTCAAGGCAAAGAGGGGCTTTGCAATTCATCTGATTACTCATGACATTTGGGAGTATATGCAATTTGCCATCATCAACACTGAGAAAGTAGCCTGGCAAGCGAGACCCACATCAAAATGTTGGGTCTGGGAACTCACCGTTGGTAGTGCTCAATCCGAGGGGCGGGATAAATGGTTGTCTTTCAAAATCCCTATGCACGCAATAGGATAGCGCTAAAACCCAACCAGAGCAACAAAATGTGACGTCGGCAAAACTCTGAACACATCTTCCTTTTGTAAGAATGAATTCGGTGCCGCTCTTTGTTGTTTTCTCAAAGAGAAGATTAACTCCAAGTCTACCAACGTCGGGGCCAAAGCCGATTCAAAAGACCACTGTTCGCAAGCAGCAGCAAACATTTCTTTGTTTTCCCGCAATTACGTTAAGCCCACCTACCGACTCTATACACGCTGTGATTGGCCTGACCAGAATTTGTTTTTTTCCAGCTCGCAAGTCAACCGAGAGTTGCTAAACTGTCCCTAGCTGCAAATTATATTTGCTGCCGCTAGGGTGCGTCTAGATTTCTAGGCTACTGAGAAAGCAGACTTTTAGAAAAATTGTATTTCTGTCATTCTCAACTTTTGACCACGATTGTACTTAGTGTAGAGAAAGATTAGCTTATCTTTTATTAATATGATCATATTTTTAAAATGTCAAGAATCAGTTTTTATAGCTTCATAAGCATGTTTCTGAAAGAGATAGCCTTCTCACCAGCTAAATTCTACACCCCTATTCGCTGCCTCAAACATCACCAGCCCTTTTTCCTGTGAATTAAGCCAGCCTCATTCTCAAAACTCAGCCATGGAAACAACCCTGACCTTGGCTAAAAATCTGGTCAGTCGAAAAAAAGGGGAAATTATGTAGGTACCGATACCTTCTGACCCAATGTAGGTCCTTATACCTTCTGACCCAATGTAGGTCCTTATACTTTAATGACTTATGCTACTGGCCATGAGTGTTTGTTTTGTAAGATTAAAAGCAAAATCACAAAAATAAAATTGGCCAAAAAATAAAATGGACTAAAATGGGGTCATAACACTGATAGTAGGGATATCTTAAGGGGTAAGAGTTAGCTAGCAGGTAGGTTGTATTTTCTTCTTAGAAAAATACTTATTTGGTAACAGCTGAAATACATTAAGAAAAACTAGCATCACTTAAACCAGGACACATGATAGTCATCAGGGTTAAGTGCCTTGCTCAAGTCAGATGGTCTGAACATTAGGCTCCCACTAGATAACAAACTGATTATAGTACTGTTTTTACCCCCCAAGATTTAGACAAGGGAACATAATAAAAGGTTTAAATGTACAATCTAGTGAAAATAATTTATTTTTTATTCTTAAAAAATCTTAACCCAATTCCAAATATTGTTGTTGATTCATGTATGATATAAATTCAAAAATTAAAACAAACACTTGTATCTCAAACAGACCTTTTAAAAATGTGGTTACACAAAAAATAAAGCTCCAACGATGGGCTGACCAATCAGACATCTAGGAAATGATAAGCCGGCCAGCCAGAGGTCTAAAATGGAATGAGCTAGCCAATAAATCACATTCGTATTTATAAGAATATCTACAGTCGTATGCAAAAGTCATGACAATGTCCATGACTTTCATTTATAAATTCTTGGCTGTTTGGATCAACAATTTTATTTTGATCTATCAAAAACTGAAGGACACAGTAATATTTCGGTAGTGGAATGAGGTTCATTGGATTAACAGAAAATGTGTTATATGCATCGAAATGTTATTAGACAGGTGCATAAATTTGGGCACCCTTGTCATTTTGTTAATTTGACTACCTGTAACTACCTAGCACTGATTAATTGGAACACAATTGGTTTGGTGAGCTCATTAAGCTTTGAAATTCGAAGACAGGTGCATCCAATCATGAGAAAAGGTATTTAAGATGGCCAATTGCAAGTTGTTGTTCACTTTACCTCTCTTCTAAAGAGTAGCAACATGGGGGGCTTAAAACAACTCTCAAAATGACCTAACAAACAAAGATTGTTCAACATTATGGTTTAGGGGAAGGCTATAAAAAACTATCACAGAAATATAAGCTGTCAATATCCACTGTGAGGAACATAGTAAGGAAATGGACGACCACAGGCAGAGTTCTTGTCAAGGCCATAAGTGGCAGACCAAGTAAAATATTGGAGAGGCAAAGGTGAAGAATGGTGAGAACGGTCAAAAACAGACCACATCCAAAGACCTACAACAATTTGCTGCAGATGGTGTCACTGTGCATCGTTCAACAATTCAGCGCACTTTGCACAAGGAGAAGCTGTACAGAAGAGAGTGATGGGGAAGAAGCCTTTTCTGCACACAAGCCACAAACAAAGTCGCTTGAGGTATGAAAACGCACATTTGGACAAGCCAATTTCATTTTGAAAGAAGGTGCTGTGGACTGATGAAACAAAGATGGGTTAATTGGGTAAAAGTGGCATTATTCATGACAGCAAAAGAACACAGCATTCCAAGACAAACACTTACTACCCACAGTAAAATTTGGTGGAGGTTCCATCATGCTGTGGCGCTGTGTGGCCAGTGCCGGTACTGAGAATCTTGTTAAAGTTGAGGGTTGCATGGATTCCACTCAATATCAGCAGATACTTGAGAATAATGTAGAGGAATCAGTCACAAAGTTGAAGTTATGCCGGGGCTGGATATTTCAACAAGACAACGACCCAAAACACTTCTCAAAATCTACTCTTGCAATTATGCAAAGGAACAAGTACAATGTTCTGGAATGGCCCTCCCAGTCTGCAGACCTGAATAGCATTGAAAATCTGTGGGGTGATTTGAAGCGGGCTGTCCATGCTCAGCAACCATCAAACCTAACTGAACTGGAGATGTTTTGCAAGGAGGAATGGTCCAAAATACCTTCACCTAGAATCCAGACACTCATTGCAGGCTATAGGAAGCATCTAGAGGCTGTTATTTCTGCTAAAGGAGGCTCAACTAAATACTGATGTGATTTTTCTGTTGGTGTAACCTAATATATGCATCTGTCTCATTTCGTTTGAATATTGCACATTTTCTGTTCATTCAATCAAACAAATGTAACTACTGAAACATTACTGTGTCCTTCAGTTATTTGATAGATCAAAATTAAATAGCTGATCCAAACACCCAATTATTTATAAATGAAAATCTTGGAAAATGTCAGGGGTACCTACACCTTTGCATACGACTGTATACACACACACCAACCCAACACATAAAAGCAGGTTTCCAATATAAGTAACATTTTGTGAAAGGAATCATGTTTCACTCATAAAATAAGTATTGGTCATATTTCATAGAAATCTGAAAACTCTGGGTAGTTATAATAACTGTAGAGATCCCCAAAACGCAGAAACAAGCAGTCAGTAAACTAGTCATCTTTCCACATCAGAAGATGGTCCCATGTGGCACCCTAATCACAACAGAGGTCTGGTTAAATGTAGTGCACTACACCAGACCATGATTCATAAAGGTCAGTTAAATGTAGTGCACTACACAGGGAATAGGGCTCCTAACCAATACTGTTTCCTGTCTCACAAGTTGAAAAAAAAAACCCACAGGTATACAAAAATAAACATGGCGACTTCTATGTTCCGTAGAAAAGGTAAACCATGGAATGATCTTACATGTTGTGTCATAGCAATAACCATAGTGCCTGATGAGTCCTGGGTGACGTCAGAGATGGTACAGAAACCCAGATTCTAAAACGCACCCTGTAATTCTTCTCTGATCTGAGCTAGGCCTATGGTCTGCTCATTTGCCTCTGTCCCAAACACAAATGGTTCAGCCAATGAAAGGTCTCGCCCTAGGAAACCCCTCCCAGGATGGGAGGTGTAAACAGACCAGACTGGCCCAGACTGGATTAAATGACTTGAAAGGTGTCAGAGTGATACAGCTTTTTTCTGTACGAACTCTGGCCTGGTCCTGTGAGGTCGTGATAAGGCACTTGTGCTTCTGTATCCCTCCGCAAGGGGCAAGAACTATGAGGAAGAGAAGTAGTCCCATCTGTCAAAGGATTCGCCCCGTCAGGAGTGCACACTTTGTAGACAGGGCTAGTGATCAAGTGTAAAAGTACACTTCAGATCGGCTGTAGGTTGGTCAGCTTAACTCCCTGTAGGGGCACACAAACACACGCACACATAGGTACACAATTAGTTTGTGTAAACTAGTATTGATAATACCATCACAAAACTGGGAAAAAGGAAAAAACACCAGCAACAGACTTCAACCCAACACTGACAAAGCAAAGCACAACATGACAGCATTTCAGAAGTGATCTTTACAAATCATTTAACGAATCAGGGACTAAGAACGATTAAATTGATTGCCAATTAACACCATGTGTGACCAAATAGTTCCAGGTGCGTAGCAGTGTGAGTAACTCAGACAAAAGGAGAATCTCAGATGCAATCCTCTAGTCTTTCCTTATCTTCCCAAAATCAATTGGATGAAAAAAGACAGAGGTCCCGCCTCTCTGAACTTCTCCTCCAATGGGTTTTGAGTAGGAGGGGTGACCATGTGAGGGGGATGCCCCAGAGATGCTCCCACAGACAGTAAGTGTTTCCCTACTCACAGACAGCCAGGGCTCATGCAGCGCTACTGCAATAGCAGAACAGGCTGTCATAGAGAAGAGAGGCGCTGGTTAGATATGCTTTACTGACTGTATTTCAATAGCAGAACAGGCTGTCATAGAG
>JACXGM010019614.1:0-11201 GCA_016801145.1 Umbra pygmaea
TGCCTGTGGCTCTGCACTATACTCACATGCCTGTGGCTCTGCACTATACTCACATGCCTGTGGCTCTGCACTATACTCACATGCCTGTGGCTCTGCACTATACTCACATGCCTGTGGCTCTGCACTATACTCACATGCCTGTGGCTCTGCACTATACTCACATGCCTGTGGCTCTGCACTATACTCACATGCCTGTGGCCCCACCCTCTACATCAGTGCCAGGGGCTTTGATCACATCGTCAGTGCCGTAGGCCCTGCCCACCATGCCATTGCCAGAGGCAGACTTTAGTAAGTAAACAGACACAACGATTACACATTTACTAACTATACTTCCATGATTCTCCTGGAACCTTCTGGAGAGCGATGTAGCAAGGTACATTAGTCTGACTTTTCAACTCCTTTATCCCTGGTAGCTGCTCCAAAGTCGAGATAGGCTGTGACAAGGATCAAAACTGTGGCCACCATAACATAGATGTCTTGCAAATGAGTGACTTACTTTAGCACACTCCGACTGGTGGGACTACAACAGAAGTCTAGAAACATTCTATATACCATTTGTAATTGAATTCAGTTGATGGATTTGGTTGGGCCCTGATTATTATTGCATCTAGGCACAGCAGTGTACATGCCATGCTTTAGGAGTGAGATACTGTGGCGTGAGGGGACCTCCCTTCGGGTATTGCTCACATCTGCTACAAGGCGATGGTGCTTGCCTACGAAGCAATAAGAGGAGCTCCTCACCCCTACCTTCAGGCAATGCTCAAACACCACATCCCTACACAGACACCTCGTTCTGCCACGTCAGGGCTCCTGGATGTCCCACAACCCTCAGGAATTTAGCTCCCGATCCAAGCAGTCAAAACTCTTTTCCCTCCTGTCTCCTCAATGGTGGAACCAGCTTCCACTGGAGGCTAGAACAGCAGAGACTCTAGGCATCTTCAGGAAACATCTGAAAACTTTCCTCTTCAATGCATACTTAAATTAGTTGAATTCTACCTCTGTTGTCTTAAAAATGTTTTTTGCACTGTTTTTGTCTATTCGCTGTTTCAAATATTGAATTCTCTTAATATTAAGTTGTGGTTGTTTCACCTACCTTAGTTTCTCTTAAATGTATGCACTCACTGTACGTCTCTCTGGATAAGAGTGTCTGCTAAATGACAAAAATTTATGAAATGGGTATTCAGCCAGGTCGTAAAAATTATCTCTTTTGGCTCTCTCAAAGTTCTAATCATATGCTTGTAATTGGCAGAAAGACAAGGGTGTGCTGGAAGCCTTGTTACCCTCTCCGTCTTCTAGGGCGTGGCCACATTTAGATCCATTAATATGTAAGGGTTGTGCTGGACAGCTCCCTGACTGTCTTATATACCAGACAGAGCAGCAGAGCATCTGCCTTGGTCATTGACTCATCACAGCCTCTCAACATGTGTCAGGCTCTCCACGGGCTTACATCTGTCTTCCCTGGAGCCAGCCAGCCATGTCCATCCCGGAGAGAGCCACACGCCCCCCAGAAAAAGTCATTCCCGAGACAAAGTGCATTATATCACGGAGCCATTCCCCTTGAAAATGAGAACTCCATTTGGGGCCAGGGCAGTTTAACAGGCCTTGGCAGCTCAGGTGTCAGAGCAGCTCTGGAAACATGGCTCTGGCTGAAGAGCGGAGCGCTGCATGGCTGTAGATACAGAGGTGAGATTTGTCATCCTGACCCATACTCTGACAGCATGTTATTGGGCTCCCTAAACAAACACCTACACCAACACAACACACACCCATAAACACACATATCAGCAGAGAAGCAGATAAATAAAACAGATTATTGCCCTTGGTGTTCTGCTGTACAGGGGCTTTGAGATTCAAGCTTTAAAATATTGAAATGCGTTTATTGTTGAATGTCTGGATTTTCTTTACACAAAACCAGTTTTAACCTCTGAAGGTTAGGCTGTGTTGAAGAGAGTACCATACAACCAACTAGCTCTTCTTCCATTCCGCTTCTTTCTTCTCTCCCAAAAAATCTTTAAAATGTAACATCACTGAAGTAGTCTGTCTTTTTCTAAACACATTGGCAAACACACACACACAGTGTAAATGTATAACATTGTACTTAAGTAGGTTACTACGGATGTATTAATTTAGTAATTTATATTTATAGTTATGTAAGTAAGGCAGACTATTGTTGGTGATCTTTTGATCTCCCTGGCTCCCCACATTATGGATTAAAGAATAAAGATATAAAGAATGTCAACTTTTTTTTCCAACCGTACATCTCAGAATTTCTCCCAAATTACGTTCTCAGGAAACTATTTTAAAAACCTGAATTACGTTATATGCCAACATATTTAGTTTTTTTTACGTTTGAACTGCACATTTCATTATTAGGCTATATTTGTACTTCAATTACGTTGCTCTGGTACATTTCGTTTAGCAGATTTATGCGAGAACATTCCACACATTCCATAGCGTTCGAAATTATATTGCAACATTCACAGTTAAGGTTAGGTAGGAGGATACTAATGGTTAAGGTTAGGTAGGAGCATACTAATGGTTAAGGTTAGGCATGAGGTTACTAACGGTTAAGGTTAGGCATGAGGTTACTAACGGTTAAGGTTAGGCATGAGGTTACTAAAGGTTAAGGTTAGATATGATGATACTGAGGTTAAGGTTAGTATTAAGGTTGGGGTAACATCACAAAAACCAATAATCGTGTGTCTGCATGACGCAAGCAATGTACAACAAAACACACACAAAGTGCCGATATGGATTTGAACTCGCGAACACTGGCATGCAAGTCCACCCTAGCAAAAACTATGCTATTTACATGCTACGTCATGATCTTCATATGTTCATATTTAACGTTATTCGAGTGTTCAAATTAGTTCCCTACAAACGTAATTAACCCTCTCATACGTTCATATTTCACATATTTCGGTTTTACAAAATAGTTCCCTCAGAACGTATTTGATGTGATTTAGGGCTGCTTTTTTCTTTAATCTCTTGTTCATTTTGCGAATCCCTCTCACTTCGAATTGAAGCCATTTGTATTATTCTCCCACTCAGCACAGACCTAGTTAACATTTTTAAATGACTTTATTTAAGAGCAATGCAACATTTCTGAGGTAACCTAAACTAGATCATGCGGTTAACTGGAAAACCTCAACATTTGGTGCATATTTAGCTGTTTTCAGTTTCCTAAACTTCCAGTGTATTCTTAGGCTTCTTTCCTGCAGGGTGACCTCAGTGTTAAAGCTTGCTTATAGTGATGATTCTGATCATTTTTCTGCAGTGAGAGATTTTTCCAAGAGGAATCCTGCTGACGCCCAGTGTAAAATCAGTTTTCCTTATGTCTAAAGATCCTAGGGAAGGACCCCTTATTATATAACAGCGGCTTTATGCTGTGTGTGCTTTGCATTTATCAAGGATCAAGCCAAAGAAGCTTGGAGGTAATTTTCAATTCATGTTCAGTTCATAGTACATCTCTTTACTCCTTGGGCATCCTTTTCAGGTGAAGTATGACTGTTTGTAATTGTGTCTGTGTGCGTTCCGTGCATGTGCTCTTGCGCGTGTTGTGTGTACGTGCATGCAGGGATGTGTGTGTTAACTGAATGTTTGAGTGTGAAGGATGGAGTGAATAAGGCAGTGAGTAGGAGGGCAGAATGAGAGTGGAGCTTTCCATTATACATGGTAGCTGAAGGCAGCCTATGATGCCTATGATGACTTGTAAATGCATCAAGGCCACAGCAGTGAGGAATATCAATTGATGCCAAGCAGCAGCCAAGCAGCCATGGCTGTGCAGCTGGATGTCTGTAACAACAGACTCAGTATGGTGGGCTAGGCTCTGCAGCACTGGTGTACTAGAGACTTGTAATGTTGAACTATACGCTTCAGCACTGGTGGACAAGGCTCTCTAGCACTAGGCCCAAGGGCGTAATGTGGTCCCCCCCCAATAAAAAGAACATATTGGGAAAAACTATATAAAATGTGTCGCCCAATATCAAGCCCACTCCTACACCCTTGACTAGTCCTAGAGGTGTCAGATAGCTCAGTGGTTAGGGAGTCAGACCTGTAGTTGGAAGGTTGCCGGTTTGATTCCAGGATGTGCCAAATGTTGTTGTGTCCTTGAGCAAGACACTTTACTCTAAATTGCTCCAGTACTTACTGTAAGACGCTCTGGATAAGATGACTAAAATGTTGATGTAAAATGTAGGCCGGAGGAGAATGTCGAAAACGTTTAATTGTTACTTGTGCCACATACGTGTTCCTATTACAGTGAAATGCTTGGTTTCTAATTTATCCCCATCGATGCAAACCATTCTAGTATAGAAATAAGAGTAGGTATAATACAGCAACCTTACAATAGATATAATATACAGGAGTTACACTGGCATGAAATTGACCCCTTTTGATAGGTATTGACACTGCAGTCAAAACATTCTGCAGTTTTGTTCTGTAGTTTTGGAGATGCTCTGACCCAGTCTAGCCATCACAATTTGGCCCTTGTGAAAGCCACTCAAATTTTACTCTTGCCCAACACATTAACTTTGAGGACAAAATGTTAATTTGCTGCGTAATATATCCCACCCATTGATAGGTGCCATGACAATGAGATTATCAGTGTTATTCACTTCACCTGTCAGTGGTCATTGTCATGGCTGACTGGTGTATAAATATACTGTATATATACACTATATACTCACAGATTACACATAATGATGAACAGGTGTTTGGAATGGGAAGGAGTGGTGGCATCAGAAAAATGTCGAGTGCTGGAGCCATGACAGAACAGATTGGGGAGGAGCATTGGTGCAACTGGGCAAAACCGGGTGTGCAGCACAGGAAAATGGTAGTGCCGCAGCAGAGATGGATCCAGGATGTCCTGAGTTGGGATCCAGCACCACTCCTCCGGGCCATACCCCTCGCTATCCACGAGGTACTGGAGACCCACGCCCCACACGCCAGCCCACCCTCGACTTCCACCAGAAGAGGGGGGGTTCTTCTGCCCACCGACCTCAAGGAGACGGCCTGCTACCACCGGCCTGAGGAGAAGGGAGAAGTCACCTTGTGAGAGGAAAGCCCTGTCTGTTTCATTGAGAACCTTCTTTGGACCTGTGACCTTGCCAAAGCCAAAAATTAACCTCTGGTAAAAGTTTGCAAAATGAAGGAAATGCTGTACTGCCTTAATCATTGTGGGTCAGCTATTTATGAATCGCCCAAGGAAGGAGACGTCCAAGCACTATAGTAAAATAGTGGAAGAGGATAACTACAAAGAAGTTAGGTGATTTAGAGAACTGTAATCAATGCAGCGGCGCAGACCACAATATTTCTTCACAAAATGAAGCTTGAAGACGTGGATGAAGTTGAGGGACATGACACAGACATATCTCTCCATAGCCTCTGTCTCTGCATACATCTGGGGATACACATGACCAGGGGCCTCATTTATAAAACTTTGCGGTGGATTTACATCAGAAGTGGCATACGGACGAAATATAGGACGTGCGTACGCAAAGAAATATTCAGATTTATAAAACCGTGTGCACGCACGTCCTACGCCGTTTTCCCTTCATAAATCAAAATCAACTCTAAATGTGGCGCAGCTTTTGCGGCTGCATGTCACGCCCATAATTGCCCATAAAAAGTCAGTGAAACGCCCCAAAATTATAGTGATAGAAAGTGGCTTTAGCAGATAGACAAAAAGAGAAAGTAGCAAGTAGAAATTGGAAGGATTCCAGATTAATTCATTTTTCTCCATCTCCACTCAGCAGCATGAAAACCACTTCTGTGAGCTTGTAGTGTTTAGTTTAGCCAAGGAACAGGAGGGGAGGGTCATGCCACACTAGAAGAGAGGGGACAGAGGGCCGATTTACTGACACTAGCGCAGTTTGCGCTGCGTCTGTTTATGCAAGTTCGGGAATAGCGCACGCTATGCTTCCACATTTAGCATAGTATTTATCAAACCCGATACCCATTGCGCAATCAGCGCATACTCCGCCCTCCATTAGCGCGCCTCTAAAAGAGAAAACAATGGGCCCGTATGTATCTATCATGGATCTCCCTACGGGAAAAAGAAAGCGCAAGCTTAAATTTAGTGAAGAAGAAATTAACATCTTAGTGCATGAAGTAACAGCAAACCTAGATGTATATTACAGGGCAGAACATCCACACCCTCGGAAAAACATCCAATTTGGATTGCCATAACAAGTTAAATCAACTCGTTATCATCTACACGGAGGAGTGGAGGAAGTAAAAAGAGGAGAACCGGTTCAGGTCCACCAGAAATAGACACGCTAACTAGGTGGTGCAGCAAATACACGTTGCTAAACAAGTGGAAGGTTTGGAGAGCATAGATACTGCTGAGATCTCTGTAGAGAATGGAGGTATGTGTGGCTTGTAATGATACTGTTGTGTTGGCGTTTAGGATATATGCATATGTTTAGCCTATATCATTGATATGTAAAGCCAACCGATGTGGTTAAGTAATTAAAGAGTGTTATATAGGTCAATAATCACAAAATTGCTTATCAAAAATGGAACAGATAGAGGCATTTTTCTTTTTTGGTGGCAAGTGTATTTGATGCTATGTTTGAAACACTGCTGCCATTGATGTAGCTATATTTGAACACACAGGAAAATGCGGTTGCTGGTTTAGACCTGCTTTTAAGAGGCAGAAAATTCCCCTCACAGAATAGAGGCGCGCTTTTACTGGCAGTCTTTGTAAATACCACGGAATATATAATTAGGCGCACATTACGTGTATCCTCCCACCTTTTTGGGTGGAACTCTCACTTTTCCCATGACCCTCACACAAACGCATATTGAAAGCGCAACTTGTCTCTTGTCACTCATGTGGCAGGCAATCTGCGATTTTACTCAAGTGCGCCTGGTTTGTAAATAGCCCGCATCGTTTACGTCCGTCTTTGCGACCAAATAGCGCCTGGAAACAAGCGCAAACGGCTTGATAAATCTAGCCCAGAGTGTCTGTCCTTTTGTGTTATATGAATGATTAGATGTTGTGTCCCAAGCCTCTTTATTAACAATTTGTCTTCCAATTTGTCTTCCAATTTGTCTACCTAATTCTTCATGCTAACGTCAACCATTTCCACATTTGATCACTCACCTCACTCTTGCATAAAAAGCCACTAGCATCAGACTGTACTGTCAGTACATCTGCTGTGATTGGTTAAGCCAGTGGCATGTGGGCTGTATTTAGCCCAAACGAGCAGCAAATCAAGAGGGTGTGCCATGACACCTGTCACCCACATAACACAAAGATTAATGGATGCTGATGCTACAGAGTTTGGGCTGTGCAAAATTAACCTATTTAGATATATAGGGCCCTATCTTGCACACGGTGCAATGCAGCGCAAAGTCTGAACGCAAGTGTCTTTCCTAGTTTATGACCGATGCAGTTGTCAATTTCCCATCAGGCGCCCGCGTTTGCGGCCATGGGAGTGATGGTCTAACAGGGAGTGTGTTCTGGGGATAATTTTGGGTGTATTGCTATCTTGAGGCACCGAAAAGTGATTGCGCCATTGACCAATAAAAACCTGGTCTAAAGTTAATCGCAAAGCATGTCATAGTTGTTTTAACAGAAAATTAGTCAAATGCACCTATGGCATAGGCACAGCGCATGCACACTATGCTTGTTGCACACACATAGGGAAGCGCAGCAGCACACGAAAACATGCAAAATATTACAAATAAAAATATTACTGTGCAAATCCGCCGTCATAATAGCAGTGTGCGAAAGGTACAAACGCGCCTGGCTCTTAAAGGGAATGGGAGATGAATCTCTGATTTATCTCTGGTTTATTGATCTCTGGTTTATTGCATGTTACGCCCAAAACACACCCATGAATTAATGTAGACACTTAGTACAACCCTATTAGACCATTTTGACCTTTTAACCCTTTTGCGCCCGGCGCGTGGACCCTTTTATCCACTGTCAAACTAGCAAAAGTGGTTTTGGACATGCCCAAAGCGCACTTGCGCCATGCGCTTCACGCCATGTGCTTAGATCGTTAAAATTGCGCCCATTGTGTTTATTCATGTGAATATTTGGTGCTTTTGCCTGTCTAGGTTTTACCAAAATTGTATTCAATCTGTAGTATTTTTTTTACAATACTTTTCACACATTTACTGTAAAAGATAGGGAGGGCTTAGTCCTGTTAGCCCATTTATATGAGCCACCCCTGGTGGCTACTCTACATTAGATTAGATTTGTGTTGTTGCGCAAACCGTATTGTTAATAACTAAATTGCTTGCCAGTTAAATATTATTTAATCTAATGTTTTATTGAATGTTATAAATTGTACTGATAACAGCAATCAAAAATGCAGAATCTCTATTTTTCATCCATTTTGGCTTAACCTCTTAAACGTGCAATATGTAATTTCTGGCCACCAGGGGGCTCTCAATCAAAACAATAGCAAAATATGTACTTGGATGACATAGGGAGGTTGCGTGGGATCATGGGTTTTGTTATCGTCATCAATGACAACCTTCCAATCTAGTGTCTCCGGCAGAAAAAATGTTCACTGACAAAGTAATATATTGTTAAAAAAATTATAACTTTTATTCATGTTATGTTTGGAGGCTCTCTGGAACTTAGAACAACCAGAGCAGTCACAGGTTATATGACGCCATTTACGGGCGACAAAATGAAACGTCCCGTGTCTTCGAATTATATTACAAATTTCTCTGGATTTGAAAGTTAGTGGAAACATTTAAGATAATGTAAGTACACAACTAAGAATTATATATATAATATATGTATAGTGATGTTAGTTTAAATGCAATGTATGTATTTTGTTATTGTTTTGATTGAAATTACATATTGTACCTTTAAGCTTCGCCCCGATTTGTAAAATTCTACCTAAAAAATCATACCCAAATTTAAACTCTTGTTACACTGGACCTGAGGCAAGGACATATGGTTGATATTTTTTTAAAGAAAAGACGTTGAAGTTTTTTTGTATATGTAAAATTAATTTCAAATAAATATACACAGTGAATATGGCACAAGATGAAAAAAAGAAAATGCATAATTATTTTCTGTTTTTATTTTTTTACATCCTCTTTGAAAGAACCCTACAAAGCCATATATTAGGATAGGATGCTGGATCCAATTCAAATCATGTTGGTAAGGGGCTGGCCACATAAGTCTAACATTTTAGAGTGACTGAGTGAACAGCCAATGAGCTGTAGCTTTGTTTGTGAAACTATATTTTTTGAAAAAATGCACCATGATGACATTTACATCCGGGTCCTGAGACGAACGACACATTTCTTTTGTAAATTATCTCTGTTAATCTTCAGTTAAAATTGTTAATTTTGCACATTTTTAAGATCTCTGTTTCATAAGGATGATGTATATGCCGAAATTGCTAAGCTTTTGGACAATTTTCACATCTGTCTTTTGTTCAGAAGTGCGGCCCCGTGGTTGAAATACATGAGGTTTTTCATATATTTATGAATACATTCAGTAACGGTCCGATCAAGAATTTGGAATTTTCACATAACAAAGAATCCCAAGATTCTAAGCTTTAAGAACATATAAGACTTTTATATATAACCTAAAATATGAGCGTGGTAGTTGTGTTTCTAGTTGGCACTTCGATTTATTTTAGAAGAAAAAAAAAATTACTGTTTGCGATATGTGTTGTTGAAACTCACAGTCATAACGTTGTGAATTTTACAGCTACACTAAAACCGAGACTTCTACCAGAACCCCAACATTCTAAGCTTTAAGGAGATATAAGACTTGTAATTATAACCTAAAAAATGAGGGTATTAGCCAGGTTTTCCTTTTGACATTCGATTTTATTTGAGGTACAAAAACGACTAGCTGAGTAAACAAGCTAACAGCTTTTGGTACTGGCTGTTTACATCACATTATGACTAATAATTATCTCGTTTTCATAGCTATTTTAAAACCGAGATATTTGCTAGAACCCATACATTCTTTGCTTTAAGGAGATATGAGACATGTATTTATAACTTAAATATTGCATTTGTGAGCTTTGATTTTATTCCTTAATGTATTTTCTATGAAGTGAAAACAAAAACATCATTTTTTTCAAGACGCGTAGCTGACATTAAGTAGTCGTAACGTTTAAATTTTATAGCTACACTAAAACCGAGATATTTGCTAGAATTCTAAGATTCTAAGCTTTAAGGGCATATAAGACATGTGTATATATAACCCAATAAATTACTTTAATTTAATTTGAGGCACATGTGTACAAGGCACGTAGCTCACATTGAGGGGAAATGATTATTTTTGTTATAGTTACTGGAAAATGGTGACACTTGCTACATTTCTGAGTGTCTAAGCTTTCTGTACATACATAACATGTATGAATAATCTAGAAACAGGACTTGTGAACTGTGATTGTAGTCCAGTTTTTCGGGGTGGGGGGGGGCAACATCTTCCGCCGGCGGGATAGTGTAGAAATGTCTATCTTGTGTCTACAGAAAATGTGAAGCGTTGTCGCCAGGTATGCAAACACACATTTGGACAAGCCAGCTTCATTTTGGAAGAAGGTGCTGTGGACTGATGAAACAAAGATGGAGTTATTTGGTCATAACAATGGATGTTATACAAAGCGCCAAAAAAACAGTGTTCCAAGATAAACACTACCCACAGTAAAATTTGGTGCAGGTTCTATCATGCTGTGGTGCTGTGTGTCCAGTGTCGGGACTGGGAATCTTGTTAAAGTTAAGGGGTCGCATGGATTCCACTCAGTATCAGCAGATACTTGAGAATAATATAGAGGAATCAGTCACAAAGTTGAAGTTACCCCGGAGCTGGATATTTCAACAAGACTACGACCCAAAACACTGCTCTGTCACGAATTAGTGGTGTAATGGAGAAAGGAGGACACAGGCAGGTAGATGGTGTTGCTTATTTAATACAAAGGTATCTCGGAAATGTACAGACTTCGATTCAGACTTGTTCACAATGAATAGAGAAGACTTCAGTGACTAGCACAACGTCAGAAGAATATTTATCTACAGTGCTCTTACCTCTCTGGTAATAGGCACACTAAACAAACGTCTCTCCTATTTACTTACATCGAATGTAGTAAAGTCCATACAGTGAAAGTCCGTGTCACATCCTGGTAGGATGTATCTGTTAAATTCTGTCTGTGTGACTTTTTTGCCCTTTCCCAGTGTTTGGTTTTCTTGTTTATTGGTTTCTAGCTCCC
>JACXGM010019616.1:0-18302 GCA_016801145.1 Umbra pygmaea
AGTGAGGGAACAATGGAGCGAGAGATTGGTCGGAGAATCGGCGCAGCGGGGGCGGTATTACACTCATTATATTGCACCGTTGTGACGAAAAGAGAGCTGAGCCAGAAGGCAAAGCTCTCAATCTACCGGGCAGTCTTTGTTCCTACCCTCACCTATGGTCATGAAGGCTGGGTCATGACCGAAAGAACGAGATCCAGGGGACAAGCGGCCGAAATGGGTTTCCTCAGGAGGGTGGCGGGCGTCTCCCTTAGAGATAGGGTGAGAAGCTCAGTCATCCGTGAGGATCTCAGAGTAGAGCTGCTGCTCCTTTGCGTCGAAAGGAGCCAGTTGAGGTGGTTTGGGCATCTGGTAAGGATGCCCCCTGGGCGCCTCCCTAGGGAGGTGTTCCAGGCATGTCCAGCTGGGAGGAGGCCTCGGGGAAGACCCAGGACTAGGTGGCAGGATTATATCTCCAACCTGGCCTGGGAACGCCTCGGGATCCCCCAGTCGGAGCTGGTTAATGTGGCTCGGGAAAAGGACGTTTGGGGTCCCCTGCTGGAGCTGCTGCCCCCGCGACCCGATACTGGATAAGCAGACGAAAATGGATGGATGGATGGACAATCTCTGATTTCAACAGAGTCTCGGCTTTCCTTTTAACACCACCGTGCAGATTTCTCACAATTTGAACAATTAGTTCTAAGGAATGATCGGATAGAATTTCTAAATTTGATTGAACCAAATCGTTCAATCATGGATAAAAAGTCATCAAAATTTGCATCATTATTTTCCAAAACTTGCGACACATGGCTCAAAATGTTATCCCCTTGTATTTCAATTTGTAAAACATCGCCCGGTTGAGCATATGTTGTACTTTGTTCTAATAGATTTTCCAAAGTATTTAACACATTTACATAAAATTGTGCATAGTCAACATCTGTATTTACAACATTAAGATTAAAATGTTGACGTATTTCAATATTGCTGAACTTATCACGGTAAATAACGGATCCTGAACCATGTTGATTTGAACTATGTGCACTGTCTGTGGTTGGTGATAATGGTGTAGGAATGGTTCTATCTGAATGATTTGAACTGTGTGCAGTGTCTGTGGTTGGTGATAATGGTGTAGGAAGGGTTCTATCTGAATGATTTGAACTATGTGTAGTGTCTGTGGTTGGTGATAATGGTGGAGGGAGAGCTGTTATGGGTTCAAAAATGTTGTTTATTGGTGATAATGGTGTAGGTAGTGGTGTTAGGTCTTCAAAAATATCTGTAATGTCATTTATTGGTGATAATGGTGTAGGAAGTGGGATTATGTCTTCAAAAATATCTGTAATGTCTTATTGGTGATAATGGTGTAGGTAGTGGGGTTATGTCTTCAAAAATATCTGTAATGTCATTTATTGGTGATAATAGTGTAGGAAGTGGTGTTGTGTCTGTAAAAATGGATGTAATGTCTGTGAATGGATGTGGATGAGTATCTGTTGCTGATACAGAACTGTTTGGTGATTGTATAGGTATAGACGAAACATCTGTGTTTAGAACAATTATATTATCAATTACCCCTTCACAAATTTATGATAAAGATGCATGTGTCTTGGCTATGTGTTGTATTGTTGAACATAGTTTGTCAGTCTCGATGTAAACATTGTAATAATCTGGCTCCATTATTTTCTAAGGTATTTGTTAATGAGTTTTGGGAGGGAATTGTTCCAATATGCTTTATCCTGACTTTTGTGTCGACGTATCAAGGAATTGATACGTCTTTGTAATAGTACTTCGCGACGTTTTAGACCTCTATGGAAATGTTTTAAAAACACTTGATATACACTTTGGTTTTCATCATTTTCACTACTGAGATTACTAGCGTCAATGTTTGAACTGTCGGATTCAAATCTATTAACAAAAGCTACCATTTCATCATCTGATGCGCTATCGTTTGACAGTACATGTGTTTGACAATGTCTTTCAGCCTGCTTTGTAGCTTCTAAAAGTAAAACATCGTTACAAGTGAAAACAACCTTGTGACAATCTTCTGGCAAGTCTTGATCTTCAGATCCAGAATCTGCTGCTGCGTAACCGTCTCTGAAGTGGGTTTCTGAAAAATATAAATTAAAACAAATTTTAACCAATGTATTCATGTATTATATATATATATAATGGATTTAACATTATCTTAACAAGAAAAACTTACGATATTCATTGGCTGTAGAAAATGGCGGTATCGTCGGTGAGTAATGAGATGAACTGTCAGAATCTGCTGCTGCGTAACCGTCTCTGAAGTGGGATTCTGAAAAATATAAAATTAAGCGAATTTTAACAACTGATTCATGTATTATATATATATATATATATATAAATAGATTTAACATTATCTTAACAAGAAAAACTTACGATATTCATTGGCTGTAGAAAATGGCGGTATCATCGGGGAGTAATGAGATTAACTGTCAGAATCTGCTATACCATGTAGAACAAAATACATTTTGTTAAACAATAATAATAGTAATGAAATAATATTAATTTTAGATGTATACCAATTATAATTACCAGATAGGTTATGGTTCGGTGTAGGATTTAACCTCTCCGGAAATTATGTGTTTTGGTCAGCATCAAGAGGATCTGCTATAAACGCATTGTTAAACAGCTCCAATCTGTCGTCCTGCACCGTCCGTGATGAATGTGTCATGGGATATACCCAATGACTACAGCCTTCTGCTATATCTTGAGAGTCCACATCATCTGAAATCACATGGATTAAAATATTAATTAAATGTGTATACTATTCGGTGTGGTAATTATATTCTTATTCTGAAATGTGTATCACTTATAAATATCCTCTATGGTGATAAAAACGTTGTCGTCCAACAGATCAGCTGTTTCCTTTATTATTAGAGATATGATATGTACAAAATTGTTTAAACCTTTTATATTTAATTAAAAATGGTTAATATCGTCAGTAAGACATATTATTTAAAGTATATTCCCATTACAACTTACATGGCACCAGGCTGAACCATTGATTAGTTATCTATGAATGCTTGCGGTCTGACTTGAGTTGAGAACTGAGGATTTTTATACCCTACCTCTAAAAAGGTGAAAAACTATAGTAAAACTATATGTGTTGTATTGTTGTATTGTATTGTAGTGTTGTATTGTACACTATAGGTTTCATCCAAACAGGTTTTCAGGGTACCGAGAAACAAAGACACACATTTTGCAATCATCAATACTTGTTTGATTACATTAGACTAGAACAATAACCTACGTTCTCATTCAATAGCCGGCTATGTGACGATATCGGCTTGACAACATCTAGCGTAAATCGTGCAACATTAAGTAACCATATAAACAGCCATGTATTTGTAGGTGTTGTAATTCCCGATTGATAATATGTATGTCATGTTTATTAAACAAGCCTTATTTCTAATACGTAGATGCATGTGTTCCTGGCAATTCTGCTTGCTTCCATTAGATTCGAACAGTAAACTATGTTAAGTTCTCATTCATTAGCCGGCTAGGCCCCGCGACTTGCTAACCTGTAGCGTAAAGAGTGCAACATTAAGTAACAATATAAACAGCCATGTATTTGTAGGCGATGTAATTCCCAATCGATAATATGTATGTCATGTTTATTAAACAAGCCTTATTTCTAATGCGTAGATGTTTGTGTTCCTGAAATTCTGTTTGATTACATTAGAGTCAAACAGTAAACTATGTTACGTTCTCATTCAATAGTATGGTAGGCCCCGCGACTTGCTAACCTCTAGCATAAAGCGTGCAACATTAAGTAAACACACAAATGTCACCGATAACGTACACCGTTTATCAATACTTCCTGATGTTATTTTCAAAATCTGTAAGCTTCTCGTTATAAAAATAATCCATCGCTTAACCTAATTGGGAGTTGTGAATTGGTGAAATATAGCCTACCTAACATGCCTTTAATTCTAATTCAATTCTAGTTAATGTTAACTTCTCAAATCTTTCTACTACATAAGAGGAAGCGCTACTGTCATGAATGAGTTATAATAGGCTTGAGTTGGAACGCATGGCATTCGATTTTACCCGTTCACTGACACAAGTTGGAATAAATAACCAACACCACCACTTGGTTCAGTTCATCAATAAGGTTGTTACAACAGCATCTGAACGAGACATTTGTTTTTGCAAACAGATAGCCACCGATAACAGAAATACACGTATGATTTTAGAATTGATGCAAGATCTTGTTAGGCTGAAAACTTGTAGATAAAACCGGTTTTAGAACGCAAGGGGGGGAGACAGAGAGTCAGCCAGCCCAATCCTTTGAAAAAAACAAAGGAGACCCTTATCAATAGAATGTTATTTACCATTTCTGAATAGAGAGTATTGAAAGAGGAGTTTCTGCCCCCCTTGACTCTAGTGCTTTCAAAGGACTGGTTAACCAACATAAACCGTGATAACACAATTTCTACCAGAACTGAATTTGCAAGTCCATTTTCTTGTGTCATAGAGAGAGAGAGACACACAGATACACTTGATGTTGACCCAATAATCACATATTGATCCAAATTGAACAGAATTTAGGTCTGTGTATAGCAAACTGACCAATTCTCACAAGTGCTTTTACAATATTCTAGACACCTGCTTGCTGAAACATTAAACATGATGTACAGATAAACACATAGGGGCAGCTTAGTTTTCAGGAAAAAAATGTATGCTCCTGACAGATAATGGCAGCCAACAACCCTGTTTAGTGAAAAACTAATGTCACACAACTAAATGTTCTACAATAGAGAGACACACAGACACTCTGAGTTAGAAGGCCTGAGAAACGTAGAGAAACCACTTTTATAAACCTAGAGAGTTATCTACCAAACCTAAGGGTCAGAGGCTACTGTAGAATTAAAAACCTAAGGCATTTTTAGAAGTCTAATATTCTGAGAACTGTTAAAACAACATATTTAATGAGCTTTGATAAACTTATCTTTGAAAACATATCATGATTAAATACACATATAGGAAACTCAAGACACCATGTCTTTGCTGACTCTTGAACTATTTGGAATCTGTAGAATGAGGACGGCCTTAGGGCCCTGGCTTGACACTGTTCTTTAAACTGACCAATCACATCGCTGAAACCCACTCATCAAAGTTTTGACAGCTGCGACTTACATGGACCAATAGGAACACACCAGGGGGCGGGGAAATGGGCGGGTAAAAGGGGGCGGGTCTTAAATGGCTCAGCCAATCAGAACGCTTAGATCCACCTGTCAAATAGGTGGTCATAATATTTTGAATGATAAATGAAAGGGTAATACCTTCTCTCTCTTGTATTGGTTTTAAAACCTGATATACACTCACCTAAAGGATTATTAGGAACACCATACTAATACTGTGTTTGACCCTTTTTTGTCTTCAGAACTGCCTTAATTCTATGTGGCATTGATTCAACAAGGTGCTGAAAGCATTCTTTAGAAATGTTGGCCTGTATGGATAGGATAGCATCTTGCAGTTGATGGAGATTTGAGGGATGCACATCCCGGGCATGAAGCTCTTGTTCCACCACATCCCAAAGATGCTCTATTGGGTTGAGATCTGGTGACTGTGGGGGCCATTTTAGTACAGTGAACTCATTGTCATGTTCAAGAAACCAATTTGAAATGATTCGAGCTTTGTGACATGGTGCATTATCTTGCTGGAAGTAGCCATCAGAGGATGGGTACATGGTGGCCATAAAGGGATGGACATAGTCAGAAAAGATGCTCAGGGAGGCCTAGGCATTTAAACGATGCCCAAAAGGGGCCTAAAGTGTGTTAAGAAAACATCCCCCAAACCATTACACCACCACTACCACCCTGCACAGTGGTAACAAGGCATGATGGATCCATGTTCTCATTCTGTTTACGCCAAATTCTGACTAAATTGATTTCTCTCAACAGAAATCGAGACTCATCAGACCAGGCAACATTTTTCCAGTTTTCAACTGTCCAATTTTGGTGTGCTCTTGCAAATTGTAGCCTCTTTTTCCTATTTGTAGTGGAGATGAGTGGTACCTGGTGGGGTCTTTTGCTGTTGTAGCCCATCCGCCTCAAGGTTGTGCGTGTTGTGGCTTCACAAATGCTTTGCTGCATACCTTGGTTGTAACAAGTGGTTATTTCAGTCAAAGTTGCCCTTCTATCAGCTTGAAGCAGTCGGTCCATTCTCCTCTAACCTCTAGCATCAACTAGGCATTTTCGCCCACAGGACTGCCGCATACTGGATGTTTTTCCCTTTTCACACCATTCTTTGTAAACCCTAGAAATGGTTGTGCGTGAAAATCCCAGTAATTGAGCAGATTGTGAAATACTCAGACCGGCCCGTCTGGCACTAACAACAATGCCATGCTACAAATTGCTTAAATCACCTTTCTTTCTAATTCTGACATTCAGTTTGGAGTTCAGGAGATTGTCTTGACCAGGACCACACCTCTAAATGTATTGAAGCAACTGTCATGTGATTGGTTGAGTAGATCATTGTATTAAGGAGAAATTGAACTGGTGTTCCTAATAATCCTTTAGGTGAGTGTATTTATCAAGTGCTTCTGGAAGTTATGTCTGATATCTGTACTCGTTGTGTAGCATCAAATCCGATTGGACAACTATTAAAATGCACAGACTAAATGTTTTTTTGAGGCAAAACCACAGGGTGAGCATCCGGTTTGGTAAATTGACACAAATGAGGAAGTGCCTTAAACCTGCATTCTATCAGAATTCCAGCTCGGGGCGATACGTCTGGTTGCAAAAGAGCTTGGTTTCTGTAATAGTCTATGAGAATGAGAGACATAATATACTTGATTTATTACTTCAGTAAGCATTTTCATAATGATTATATGGTCTCAATTGCTAGATTTAAGCCTTCTGCATTATATAATGTTCATTTTTTGAATCATGGTCTTGTTGATTTCAAAATTGGCGATAAAGCAAAGGGGTGTTTAGGGTGTCGTTATAGCGTTCGGTTGTATGACAAGTAGGGCTGTAACGATATGTGTTATGAAACCGAAATCGCGACACTCAGAACCACAAACCTGTGTCGTGGTCTGAGAAGGCAGAATCGCGACACACCCCTTCCCCTTCGTAGCCAGCTATGAGGTCACCGAGGTCCGGACCTCACTAAAAAAATCCATATATAAAATGTTTCTAATAAAAATCAATCGGCGCAACATAACTGCATAACTACATTTTTCAAAGGAGACTTATTATTCCGTTAGTACGTGTTTATTAGAGTGCATCCTTAGAAAAAAGCGTGACGAAAAAATAGGTGTAGAATCTTTTTTATTAATGTCTTGGATTTCATCCAATCAGAGACGTTGTGTTTCGCCCCTTTTCTGTCTTGTTTTGGACCTGATGATCAATGCGCGCAGTACAAACAGATGGAGTAGTAGACTGGACATGGATGTCACATGAGTAAGATACATTTAGATTGGTATATTCTAGTGTAAGAGAAGTGTTGTCTGATTGTGTTTCACATCTATCTTACTCTTTGTTCACCCACGAAAAAGAAGCTAGTGTTTGCTATCTAGCTAAGTTACACTAACCTTACAAACAGCTAACGTTAGCTAGATAAAGTTAACTTGTCAGTCTGTCATCGTGAATGTTCATTTGAATGTGGACAAAACTTTGTATACTGTTCGTTGGCCTACTATCCTAAAGAAATGTCTCTTTATTCATAGATGCATATTCAAAAGTATGTTCTAGTCAAACATGGGCATTACGTAGATACTGTAATAGCAGAAGCCAGTAGAGAGAAGTTGATTAAACAGGCATCTTCATTGTAGTATGACAACAGTTTCTTACATGCAATGGCTCAGACTGCATTGCCCAATTCGATAGCACCCATTATTATTACCCCTTTTTCAAACTAGAAAAGATATTCAGTGGATTTGAATGTTAGATATTTTATTGCATGATGTTGATTTTTCCCACTTAGATCTTTCTTACTAGTTAAGTAGAATTATTTGTTTATGCTTGTTAGTAGAGAGAAAGAAGAGGGAGAACAAGATGAAGGCCACAGATGTGTGAGAGAGAGCAGGATAGAGGTGAGTGAAGAGATAGTGAATACATAGTGACTAGAATGCCAAGAGAAAGATTTTAATTAGGACTCAAATAAATGTCTGAAAACTGATCTGTATTGTCCACACTGATTGCTGGACACACCAAAATGGTTTCCTCCTTTTTAAACATCCCTACCACCTAGACCAGTGGTTCCCAAATCTCTCCTCAAGTACCCCTAGACAGGCAACAAATTAACTTTAGCTCTGAATTAGTACACCAAATATACTTGTTGATTAGTAGACAAATTGAATCAGGTGTGCTAACTCAGTGGAAGTTCAAATACATGGGCTGGATATAAACAAGAGCTAGCAAAATTAATACATGTATTTTATCATTATCAAGCACTTGTCTCCTTGATTGAGATAGTTCAGGACAAAAACAAAATTGTGATATGGTTGCAGGAGAGGTTCAATAATCAGTGATTTAGGGAAACGGGGGATACAGAAAATAGGGAGAGGGCACAGATGAGAGAGAGTGGGATGGAGGAGCCACTGTGAAGGAGAGAGCACTGGAGTCAGATCAGAGTGTTACATTGGCCCCACAAACTGCCTCTAAGACCAGGCATGTTCAATCCTGGTCCTGAAGAGGTACTGTCCTGATTGTTTTCACTCCAACCCTAATTGAGCACACATGCTTGTAATAATTAGCTGGTTGATAAGCTGAATGAAGCTGTATTATCTGCATTTGGAGTGAAAACCTACAGTATGCTTGGAGCTCTCCAGGACCAGGTTTAGAGACCCTTGTCTTGGACCAAATATAGGCCTACAAGGCCTACTAATTCTGAGTAGACTGGAACACAGCACGAGTTGTTGAAAGAAGCTGATTTCATTACAGTAATGTTACAATGTTATTAATTACTGTATAATAGACTGGAATGCTGTATATCAAAGTGATACTGGAACAAGCTTATGTCCTTACAGGATTGATCGCATCCCCATAATACATGTAAAATTATATCTTTACAACTAGTTGATACAGGTGTAAGCATATGATTTTTACACATATCAGCCTTTTACAAAGTCAGGACAATTATTGAGGATATTAAGAAAAGTTTGTTTATTCCTATCTTGAGTACCCTTCTACATTATTTTTGTTTTCTAGTAAAGTGAAATTGTTTTGTTCTTTTATTGTTAGTACAAAGAAAGAGAGGGAGTGGCCACTGTTGAACTGCCCACATTGATTGTAGTGCACCCAATACGATATTTCTTATTAAATTATGATTATATTTTCGTCTTTCCAGCGCTATTGTTGTTTCAGTTTAGTTTTCAGTGAGTTGGTTTTATCCATGGTGAATTTGTGCCTTTTATGAATGCATAACTTGTTTCTTGTTACAATCTCTACTTGGCACCTTATTACATGCATTTACATTAAAACCAATTTAGACCCCTATTTCATGGCATACAGAGAGTCAGTAATCTTAGTAAACTAGTTTTAGAGCAGCCACACTTGTGTTGGTGTTTTAGGTAATTTAACAGCAAATACTTAATTAATTACATGTGCTTTGCACATTCCTATTTGGGGCTATCCCCCCCCCAAACAGCCAAATCATAAAATGTAAAAAAAGAAATCTGGACCTCACTATTTTCTAAACCCTGGCTACGGCCCTGCTGAGAAACATTTAGTTAGCAACTGCTGGCAGATTATAGTAATAGCAGGTGATTGTGGCAGCTCCATGTGTTTACCTCACAGCAACGCAGCTAATTTATTTGTTAGTTACCTTATAAGCTTTGTCTGTTTGTGAGTATTATTTATGATATTTTATTTGTGTCCTTGCAGCTTTGTTTACGGAAACATATTTCTTGTGATCAGTATTACATCGCGCATCTCTCAATACATAAAACCAATGAAAATAATTGAGCAGTTAATCTCCATATTCTCATTCTGTTTCATTAGCGCAGCGCATACAGTGTGGAGCCATGTATTACTTTAGAACATTTTTTTCTACCGACTGAACAGCCAGGCTTTGTGGAGTTTCTTCTAATTAGTTTGAACTGCTTGTCGCGAGTGTGAAACAGAAGCCATTTGATTAACTTTGTAAATGTAATAGATCTTGATTGAAGAAGAATTTTCGACCTGCTGAATCATCTCCACAATGGAGTTTAGTTCCGTTTGTCTTTCAACAGTATTTTCTTACAAAGACAACATAAGTGTTATAGCTTTGGCTGTTCATTTATTTTACTTAGGTATCTTGTTAATAATTAGCGTAGTTAATATTGTACTTTGGTCAGTTTATACAGGTTTTTTAAAATGTTATTTACTAAAAATATAAATTTTATCTCTCACCTTCCCCAAATAAAGAATCGAGGTTTGTATCGAACCGTGGGTCAGAAACCGTGATATGAACCGAATCGTGTCTTTGGTGTATCGTTACAGCCCTAATGACAAGACACTCTAAGGAGTTGGCATTTCAGTTTTTTCCGGTAAGTAACGTTACATTTTGTTTTACATTATGTTTTAATAATGTTTTTCGTTAGCATCCCAATTAATATATGTTAGCTAGCTAGAATACTCCTCCCTCATATCTAAATTGTCACATCTGCAATCAAGATGTCTGCGCCCGTAACTGCAAATTCGATGACCCAAATCAGATCTTAAAAAACCAATGGGTGACGTCACACATGGCTCCATCCAGTAATATACAATCTATGGGCAAAACCCAAGGGTTTGTTTTACAAACAGATTTAATAGGTGAAGTTGTATCAAATACAAATCGTACTATGCTGTGTTTTGCCATTTGTTTGGCATTTTGTTTAAACAAATTTAAATAATTTGACAAATTTATCTGAGATTTGAAACTATTTTGTGTATTATATTAAGAAGTCATATTAAAAGTTTATTGTTCTTTCAGTATTGATGCAACATCCTTATTTCCCACCAAAAAAATCATAATAATCGGTTGATTAATTGGTATCGGCTTTTTTGGTCTTCCAATAATCCTTAATCGGTATCGGCCTTGAAAAATCATAATCAGTCGACCTCTAATATACACACACACACACACACACAAAGAGGTTAATCTGTAAAGGGAAGATGTAATGATGTTACAGCGCTAGACCAGTAGGGGGGACGGAAATAAAGCATTGTATTCTACACACAGGGTGAGCATCCGGTTTGGCAAAGTGACACAAATGAGGAAGTGCCCTAAACCTGCATTCAATCTGAATTCCAGCTGGGGGCGATACGTCTGGTTGCAAAAGAGCTTGGTTTCTGTAATAGTCTATGAGCATGAGAGACACTTCTCGCTTGATTATTACCTCAGTAAGCATTTTCATAATGAGTATAGATTTAAGCCTTCTGCAATATATAATGATGTTTATTATTTTAATCATGGTCTTGTTGATTTTAAAATCGGCGATAAAGAAAAGGGGCGTTTAGGATGTGGCTATGGCGTTCGGTTGTACGAAGTAACATTACATTTTGTTATACAATTTGTTCTCGTCTAAAATTGTCACATCTGCTACCCGGATGCGCCCGTAATAGCAATTCTTTTTTATTCAATTCTGTACAAAACATTAGCAGATAAATAGTACATGAAACACAACAACACAAACCAGGGGGATTATATAAATAACAAATGTAAGTAAAACAAGAGGAAGGACAAAATTACATGTTATAGTAAATTAACTAAGGATAGATTATGTAGACATTATTGTGACAATTTGTTGTCAATACATTTTAGAGACCTAATGTATAACTCAAAGTCAAAAAAAAATATCAGAAAAAGGGTATTTTTCCTTGTGAATTTTGATATGTAAATAAAAAAATTCCCATTACAAAAAAAGATTAATGACATACTGACGTTCAAAAACAGGGTCTGAGTAGTACAAAAAATATCAAATTTGGTATTGTTATTAGCACTGTTCATTTTGTTGCCTAGTTAAATTTTCATGTCAGTCCAAAAAATCTAACTATACAAACAATCCCAAAATAGATGTTCAACAGATTCCGAATGAAGTTCACAAAAACTACAAAGACTGATCACATTAGGTATATTGTATATCTTGATATTAATTCATTACATGGGTAAAATCAATGGAGATTTTTTAAAGAGACCTCCTTAATTTTATTTGTCACCATAAATTTGTGTGGATTGATCCAAGCACGGCTCCAATTTCCATCAAAAGAAGCCCAATGGGAGATGGCAGAGGCAACAATTCGGTTGTAGAAGATATTTCTTAGTAAGTGATTGTTAAATTTCTTATCTATTACAGGTATGCCATTCACCTGGACATCTTGGACTGTTAAAACAGTTCCAGGAAACCTATTTGTTCATAACAAAGATCTTATCCAATTAGGTATGGCTTTAAGGACCGTATCATATCAGAGATCTCAAATTTGTAATTCTCCATACATTCCTCCAACGTATACAAAGACCCATTGATACCAGCCATTTGGGAGCTTAGAACAATATTGTTTGAAAACCATTTCTGGTAAAACAATGACTTATTCCTATGTAGTATGGTTCCATTATTCCATATAAAGAGATTATGTGGTGAATAATAATGTTTATAGCGCAAGCTATAAGCGCAAGCTTCAGAGTAAGTTAACCAACAATATATGGACACCAAGCTTTTGGAAAACAAAGTGTGGAACAATATTCCAGAAACTGAGTGGACTTTTCAAATACTGCTTAATTCAATTGATTTTCGAAAACACATTAAACAAAGTAAAGTCTAGAACATTTAATCCACCATTACAGATCATATTAGTGACAATATAAACAATATAAAAAGAATGAAAACAAATTTGTGATTTTGATGGCGTCCTGTCTGAACCCATGAAAATAACTTGTGGTGTACCCCAATGATCGATATTAGACCCTTTGTTATTCCTTATTTATGTAAATGACATGTCAGCTGCAGTCAAATATAAGTTGTTACTGTATGCCGATGACTCCTCACTACTAGTGTCTGAAAAAGACATCTATCAAATTAAAAACACTCTTAGTGGAGAGCTGAAAAATGTAAATGAGTAGCTAATAGACAATAGACTGTCATTGCACCTAGGGAAATCTGAGTGCATTCTATCCGGCACCAGACGTAAGATACAAAAGGCACCTGCGCTAAAAGTCAGATGTAACGAAAACAAAATTGATGCAGAGGATACTGTTATATATGTAGGTATTACACTGGACCAGACACTCACAGGATATTCCATTGCAGAGAAATTACTGAACAAGAGTACCTGCAAATTGAAATTTGACCTGCAAATTGCAGTTTGACTCCAAAATAACACACTCCTTGTCTCAGCACACACACAATTCAGTGCCATTTTGACTATGCATGCTCAGGTACAGTGGCCTGCCAATGAAAAAGAAAAAAAAGATGCAGGTTATACAAAATAATTTGATCCGCTTCATACTGTCTACACCTTCCAGGTATCATGTTGGAATAAATGAGTTTATGAGGGTAGAGTTTCTGCCGGTAAAGCTTAGGGTTGAACAACTTAAACTCAATCATATGTACAATATCATTAATGGTGTAGCCCCAAAATATTTGGGAATTCAGATTCTGATGGTGCATACTCAACATGCCCATGAGACAGTGTCCATGCCATGTGTGAATAGTGATGCAAGAAAATCCTTTTTTTATACAGGAATTATTTTATGGAATGGTCTTCCACTTAATATTAAAATGGCAGAAACAAAAAGGGATTTTAAATAAAAAGTTAGCGTTTACTTGTGGAATAAAATAGATAATTAAGGGAAAATAAACTCTAGATTGGAGACCGGTTAATTTATTGCTTTGTAGCTCATGGTGTTTTATCTTGTACTTTTGATGTGTAGTGTATGTATGTATAGGGGCACAAATGGTTCAGTGGTTAGGGAGTCAGGCTTGTAGTCAGAAGGTTGCCAGTTCGACTCCCGACTGAGCCAAATGTTGTTGTGTCCTTGGGCAAGACACTTTACCCTAATTGACCCAGGTCGTTCCTGTAAATAAGAAAATGTTCTTAGTCAACTTACCTGGTTAAATAAAGGTAAAATTAAAATATGTGTTTGCATGTGTTGTATGTCCTGTTGTCTTCCATCAGGGACCATGTTGGAACAAAGTGTTCATCACTTTTACATGTTATCCCTTGGATCCTTTTTGTCTTTCTATATCCATAAATAAACCAAACCAAACCAAAAAATATATTTTGTTATCTTATGTGGTTTGTTTTTCCATATAAAGTTCTATAGAATTCTAAGGTATAGCATGTAGATTTGGGAATGTCTGATGAAGAGAAAAGGTATGATGCATGAGACAGCCCCTCCACCTTGGATAATAGCACCATGCCTTGTAGGCTTAAATCCCTTCCTAACCATGAGGAAAACTTGTTTTTGATAGACTTGGTTAAAGGATTCAAATTAAGATTGATCATGGCCTTAAAGTTTTTATTGACCTTTATGCCCAAATAGGTTACAGCATCTCTTTCTGAGATGTCACAGTGTTCTGGATTAACAGCTCGTTTTAGAGCAAACATTTCACATTTGGAGATATTTCAGCACAATCCTGAGACCTCTGAGAATCGCTTAACCGTATCCACTGCCAATTTGCCAGGGACACATTCTTTAAGAACAGTGTGGTGTCATCCGTCAATTAAGAAATCTTTATCTCTCTAGTTTGAATGGTGATTCCTTCAAATTTACTTTGAGAGACTACGAGCATAATAGTTGAGACACTAACAAAAATAGAAGTGGTGAAATTGGACATCCTTGCTGAATACCTTTGTGGATACTGAACCTTGAAGATGTTCCATGAGAAAGTATAATACAGCTATTTCCCCCAGTAAAAAGGTTCTAATAATATCAATAAAAAATAACCAAATCTAAAATGTTCTAGACAATCTAAAATAAAATGGTGACTTATAGCATCAAAAGCTTTTTGAAAGTCCAGAAATAAATTAACAGGGTCATCAATTAACAGGTCATTATACTCAATCAAGTTTAACACCAACCTTAAGTTATTGGATATGTGACGCCCCTTCATGAATCCTGACTGACATTCATCGATTAGAGTACTCAGACCTGACTTTCTGAGTACTCTTTTTGCAAAAATTGAGGCCATAATTATGTAGTCATGATTGATTAGAGTGACTGGGCACCATTTTTCAATAACCAAAAGGTCCTTTTGCAGTTTAGGATTGACAACAATAAACACTTGTTTTAATGAGGTCGGAAAATTCTCTTTTTTGAAAAGCCTCTTTAGAATATTTTCAAGTAAAAAAGGAGCAATCTCTTTAGAAAATGCTTTGTAAAGTTCAGAGGTTAAACCATCACAACCTGGAGACTTGTTGTTTTTTAATTGGCCAATCCCATATTGAATTTCCACAAGGGACAGCTCCTGACAGCAGGTCTGATTAAATTCCTCATCAATCAATTTACTATTATTTATAGAATCAAAAATGGACTTAGAGTCCAGTAAGACATCTGAGGATTACAGATCTTCATAAAACTTGGAAACAAAGTCTGAAATGACCTTTTTATCCTCAATAGTTGCCCCATTTATTTTAAGTTCTCCAAGTGTTTGTAGTTCCCCTCTTCTTTTTTCCAGACTAAAACAATATCTACTGTTCATTTAACCTTTTTCAAGCCAGAGCTTTCGTGATCTAATGAATGCACCTCTAGCCTTTTCCTCATTTAAATGATCTAGTCGATTCTGCAGATCATGCAATTTGGCTTTCTCTACAAGGTTAAGATACTCACCCTCTAAGATCTGTAATTTCCTTTGAAATCTGAGTTTCATGCTTTTTTTTTAAAGCAGTTTGCTTCCCATAATTTATACAGGCCAAATTAATTTTATATTTCAGCAGTTCCCAATACTTTCCATATTCTTCCTTAGATGTGGCTAAATTCCAGTAAACCGAAATTAGATTTAAGATAAAATGCTTTAGGTCAGCAGGCAATAGTAAAGAACTGTTCAATTCCCAATAACCAGAAGGATATCTTTTCCCACCATCACTAGACAGTCTTATATTTAGATATATAATCTTATGATCTGTAAAGACTGCAGGTAAAATCTTAACATCAACTGCAGAGGGTTCCAGAGTAGCAGAAATAAACCATAGGTCAATTCTAGATTGAAATAAGAGGTTTTTGCTGCTCCACGTGAATTGTTTCTCATCTGGGTGTCATACATCAATTAGGTCCATACTTTTGCAAAAATCTACTAGTTTGTTGCTACCTATATTGGGTTTATGGGGTAGTGTATCAATCTCATATTTAGAGACCATTTTAAAATCACCCCCAATAATGAACTGACTGGATGGGTATTTTCCCAGTATGCTTTTCAGAGATTCCTCAATTTCTTCAAAAAGTGAATTATTGGCAGAGTTAGAGCAGTAACCATATATATTACATAACAAACATAAATTGTCTTCATGGTTGATAACTATTGCTATCCATTGACCATTTGGATCCATTTTAGTATATAAAAAAGTTCCTTTGGAACTGCTTTGTACGCTACAGTCAGATCCTCCCCGAAACGCAACTTTCTCTCCTTAAGAAATGCATTCTCCTTCGCTCCCTTGCAAACTGCATCTCTTGCTGTACGGAAAGCAAACTGAATAACAATTGAACGGCACCGTGTGGACTCTTGTTTCTTTCCAATATGATGAGCAATATCCACAGAGCCATGTCCATGAAACCACCAGGGAGTTTCGGGGCGACGTGTTCTCAGATGTCAATCACTTTGCGCTTTACATTTTCATCTTGTTCCTCAGGGACACCATAAAGCTGTAGCCCCCACTGTCAGCGGTATTGTTCTGCTTCCAATAGCCGCTCACTGTTAGCACATTGTAGTTCGGACACACTCTCAGAAGCGTGGTTTAATGAGGTTTCCAGGTCGACAATTTTGGAAGTGTTCTCACGAATAAATTTTTCCAGGCCATCTGCTCTTTCATTGATTTTCGCTGTAACCGCATCGATTATGTTGACTTGAAGTTCTCTCAGAGATAGATCTTTCTGTGACATTTTAGGTGCAGGGCTATTAGTCGGAGTATCAACTGCCAAAAGGCTGGAATGATCAAACTTGTCTCCCGAAGAGTCAGGTGGGTGCTATTCACCCGTGAGTGGTCATCTTTTAATCGCCATTTCTTCGCCTTTTTTCCCAATATTGGATAATACAGCAATTTGCTACTTGTGATGTGGATGATAACCCTATATTATAGATTTGGCCAGAGGTTAACTGCCATTGCTACTGTATCTGTATCAGTAGATAGTGGAGCCTCTCGTCACCAAATCTGGACCTCGAAGCCAATTCCAGTCCATTTATTCATTGCAACACTAACCTGTGTTGTATTTTGACCTGGTGAATGCAATTCATGATGAAGAACAGAAAACCAGCAGGCTCCGGACCTCATAGGGTATAATTTGAATACCCCTGGAGTCTATATACAGTGAACCCTCATTTTTCACAGGGGTTACGTTCCAAAAAGAACCTGCGATAGGCGAAATCCGTGAAGTAGTAACCTTATTTTTTAGGGGTCCAAGCCCGAAAGGGCTGGGAACCGTCGTTGCAAAGCAACACGGTTCACAGCTCCAGCGGAGCTGTGGAACCCTATTGTTTTTCAAAGGTTTCTTATTCTTATTCTTATTCTTATTAGGGGTCCAAGCCCGAAGGGGCTGGGAACCGTCGTTGCAAAGCAACGCGGTTCACAGCTCCAGCAGGGCTGTAGTACCCTATTGTTTTTCTAAGGTTTTTTATTCTTATTAGGGTTTCAAGCACGTAGTGCTGAAAACCTATTGTTATTGTACTGATTTTTATTATTAGGGTTTCAAGCACGTAGTGCTGAAAACCTATTGTTATTGTACTGATTTTTATTATTAGGGTTTCAAGCACGTAGTGCTGAAAACCTATTGTTATTGTACTGATTTTTATTAGGGTTTCAAGCACGTAGTGCTTAAACCCTATTGTTATTGTACTGATTTTTATTAGGGTTTCAAGCACGTAGTGCTTAAACCCTATTGTTATTGTACTGATTTTTATTATTATTATTATTATTATTATTATTATTATTATTCTGCCGTAAAACGCATCGTGCAGCCCAAACCATAAGGGCTAGAGACTTGAAGTCAGATGGTAGTACAAAAATCGAGGAGAGGTTCAGAGAATATGAGCCCGATTGGCCCATAGGTGGCGCTACAGCGACCAATTGCGCGAAACTGCTTATAACTCCTGAACCGTAAGTCGTAGAGTCAAGTGCCTTACACCGTTGGAAAGCTGGACTCCTGACTTAAAAAATGTATATCTCCGATTTCATTTCCGCCAT
>JACXGM010019617.1:0-18302 GCA_016801145.1 Umbra pygmaea
AGTGATGTCATATCCATGGTATACAGAGCAGTAAATAGTGATGTCATATCCATTGTATACAGAGCAGTAAATAGTGATGTCATATCCATGGTATACAGAGCAGTAAATAGTGATGTCATATCCATGGTATACAGAGCAGTAAATAGTGATGTCATATTCATGGTATACAGAGCAGTAAATAGTGATGTCATATTCATGGTATACAGAGCAGTAAATAGTGATGTCATATCCATGGTATACACTGGGTGGGTTAAATTCTGAATGCTTAATCATGGGTATAACTTCACTAGGGCTGCAACTAACGATTATTTGGATAATCGATTAATCGGTTGATTATTTCTTCGATTAATCATGGGTATAACTTCACATCCCTTTTCTGCTCTAATTCTGTTGTTAACCAGCTTATAAGTGCAGTCATGCATCTTGGGGGTTTGATATATTGCCAATATACCACAGCTAAGCACTTTATTCCATGCATTCCGTGATGCGTCTTGCCTTTGAAGAGCGCTATTCCTTATTGCTTACATACCATGGCTATTAGCCAATCTGCATGTATTTTAAAGCAGTAGGCAATGCAGGACACCTGACTGACATACAGCGGGTACGGAATGTATTCAGACCCCTTTACATTTTTCACTCTTTTTGTCATTGCAGCCATTTGATAGAATCAAAAAAGTTCATTTTATTTCTCATGAATGTACACTCAGCATCCCATCTTGACAGGAAAAACAGAAATGTAGAAATATTTGCGAATTTATTAAAAAAGAAAAACTGAAATATCACATTGTCATAAGTATTCAGACCCTTTGCTTAGTATTGAGTAGAAGCACCCTTTTGAGCTAGGACAGCCATCAGTCTTCTTGGGAATGATGCAACAAGTCTTTCACACCTGGATTTGGGGATCTTCTGCCATTTTTCCTTGCAGTTCCTCTCCAGTTTTGTCAGGTTGGATGGTGAATGTTGGTGGACAGCCATTTTTTAGGTCTCTCTAAAGATGCTCAATTGGGTTTAGGTCAGTGCTCTGGCTGGGCCAGTCAAGAACGGTCACAGAGTTGTTCCGAAGCCATTCCTTTGTTATTTTAAATGTGTTTAGTGTCATTGTCTTTTTGGAAGGTGAACCTTCGGCCCAGTCTGAGGTCCTGAGCACTCTGGATGAGGTTTTCTTCCAGGATATCTCTGTACTTTGCCGCATTCATCTTTTCTTCAATTGCAACCAATTGTCCTGTCCCTGCAGGTGAAAAACAGCCCCATAACATGATGCTGCCACCACCATGTTTCACTGTTGGGATTGTATTGGGCAGGTGATGAGGAGTGCCTGGTTTTCTCCACACATACTGCTTAGAATTAACACCAAAAAGTTCAATCTTGGTCTCATCAGACCAGAGAATCTTATTTCTCATAGTCTGGGAGTCCTTCATGTGTTTTTTGGCAAACTCTATGCAGGCTTTCATATGTCTTGCACTGAGGAGAGGCTTCCATTGGGCCACTGTGTCATAAAGCCCTGACTGGTGGAGGGCTGCAGTGATAGTTGACTTTGTGGAACTTTCTCCCATCTCCCTACTGCATCTCTGGAGCTCAGCCACAGTGATCCTTGGGTTCTTCTTTACCTCTCTCACCAAGGCTCTTCTCCCACGATTGCTCAGTTTGGCTGGACGAAGAGGTCTAGGAAGAGTTCTGGTTGTCCCACACTACTTCCATTTAAGGAATATGGAGGCCACTGTGCTCTTAGGAACCTTGAGTGCTGCAGAAATTATTTTGTAACCTTTGCCACATCTGTGCCTTGCCACAATTCTGTCTCTGAGCTCCTCGGGTAGTTCCTTCGACCTCATGATTCTCATTTGCTCTGACATGCACTGTGAGCTGTTAAGTCTTATAAAGACAGGTGTGTGCCTTTCCTAATCAAGTTCAATCAGTGTAATTAAACACAGCAGGACTCCAATGAAGGAGTAGAACCATCTCAAGGAGGATCAGAAGAAATGGACAGCATGTTAGTTAAATATGAGTGTCACAGCAAAGGGTCTGAATACTTGTGATATTTCAGTTTTTCTTTTGTAATAAATTTGTAAAAATTTCTACATTTCGGTTTTTCAGAAAGGATAGGGTGCTGATTGTACATTCATGAGAAATAAAATGAACTTTTTTGATTTTATCAAATGGCTGCAATGCAACTTTAAAAGGGGTACATTAATTCAGTACTTGGATCTTGTCGTATGTTTAGACTGCTAGATTACCCCCCTCTGCAACACGGCTCAGTGAGTGGGGGCTCAACCTCACATTCAACGTGCCAAACAGACATTAGAAGTGTGTGACATCGGGTACAGGGAATATGACCAAATCATCATACAATTTGACCAAATCATGAAACGTTTTGTTTATTTACCTTTTAAAGATGTAACATGTGGGTGAGTTTGGTGTAGCAGTCTACGCTCCCGACCCTCGCCCACATATGCTGCCTGTTCTCTGTTCAGCCCGACTGTCTATGCCCCTCCTCGGGTTCCCCCCTACCTGTCTCCCTCTGCTTGCTACAATCCCATCAACAAAATAGTACAAAATATACTTTAAAAAGTAACTTGAAAAGACAGGAAATTGGATGTTGGTTTGTTGTTTTGACCCCTGCAATGTATAGGACTTAAGGACTTACCTGAACCTGTTGACTAATGATTCTGTGTTTCCAGGAAATGGAGCAGTCAATGAATATGCTGAATCCCAACCCTGAGCTGCCAGATGTTTCAGAGTTCATGACGAAGCTCTTCTCGGGGTCCAAGGGCCCCACCAACAAGGCAATAGGGAGCAGCAAGGCCGGTGGTCGGCCAGCTGTTAAAAGGAGGTAGTACCAAGATATGCCTGAGGGGGTGCTGTAACTGGTCACGCCATGGAAATAATAATACCATTTTTAGAGCTTTTTCATTCATCGGTTGTACAGTTGTTTTTTGAGAAGGGTATTTAATTTCTTGTTTAAAATACAAGCCTGGCCATCTTGTAAGTGGAATGACTGATTTTGTGAGAATTTTGGTTGTTTTTGTTTTTGCACTGTTAAAACCCTTTGACTTGGCGTGGAAGATTTCTCTTCATTTGATGATTCTGTTATGCCTGCTTAGTCTTTAGCTCCTCCCAGTTCAGCCTTTCTCTTTAATATGATAATATAACTTTTAACTGTTGCTAATCCTCAGATGTGTAATAACTTTATTGCTGCTGCATTTAAAAATCATATGTCAATTGTAATTCTTCCACTACTTGAAAGAGAGCCTATATCAATTCTTCTGAGATTTTTCATTTTTTGAGTAATCCGACTGTGAATGGACTGTAAAATGGATTGACTTTTAATTATTAAAAAAAAACTAGAAAAGCTTATTTAAATAAAACTATAGATGGTCAAAATGCCTTGTTGTTCTTTTACAAGATATCCATTAGAAACAATTATTTTCTGCATGTTCGAGTATAATGCCGGGAGGTTATTTACAGAGTAACTTCATTTTAAATAGGCAATCTTCAACCAATCATTAAATCAATAATTAACCCTTATTAAAGGATTTAACTTGCCACAAAGTATGTTGCCCCATATTCTCCCTATAGAAATCACTAATTCTTTGTAACAGCATTGTATTTGTCTTAATAGGCTTAAAAGGGTTTTCATGATATTTATCACACCAGATCAGCACTAAAGGTTTAGTAGCAAACGATGTGAGGACGTATCGTCTCTGCATTTTTTTAAGGCAAGCTAGGTAGTTTCTAAATTAGCAATCTGTTGCAGATTGTAAAGAGTAAATGACATTGGGATGACCTCAGCTCAGCTGTGTGCTCTGCCCATTCGCTTTTTTAGAGTCCTGAGAGGCCATTGGTGGAGACTCATCCAGTGGGTGTAGATGAGACAGGTAGAAGATGCAGGAGATCTGCAATGAGAGATTGCCATTGGAATTCATTAGCTACATCTCTGGAGACCTTACCCCGTTTGGGTCTTCTACATTTAAAATGAATAGTAAGCTGGAGCAAATTCAAAATCAATATTAAAATGTTATGTATGACAAATGGCCTCAATGCAAATTACACCCTCAGGGTTCTGACAAGACAACCTGTGATGAATGGTCCTATTGATCGAAACACAGGCGAGATAATCGAGTTTAACAAATTACACCCTATTCACTATATTGTGTGCTAATTCTCTCCAGTGCCCATAGGGGTGCGGTCATAATGTGGGGCCATGGTTATACTGAATGTAAGGAACAAGCTTGCATTTTCCATGTAAAGTCACTTCAGATTGCGGTCTGTCCCCTGGGTGGGTGGGTCGCGCCCAGGGCACCTGGTACAAAGGCAGTGTCTGAAATCAATCAAGTAAATCCCGGTGATGTGATCCAGATATCTTTACGTCGATGTGCAGAAGCATATTCAACAAGCCTAGCCCCCCCGGGAGCTGTCCTAATGAGGCAGTCCTCGAGGTGGGCGTCTTTGCACTCCCCCATAATTTTAACTGTATCCTGATATTGAGGTTCTTTGAAGATCTGCTGCTGTATTAATAAGATGAAAAAGATTATGAACATACATACACCCACCCAGCCTTTAGAGAAATGCAAGTACAAAAGAAAGAGCATAAGCAACTGTAATGTTTTTGTTGGTATTATTTTCACAGATTAAATCAGAGGTACACAAGCAGCGTATTATTATATGATACAGTAGCATGTTCACGCAGTCTGATCATAGAGTCTGACCCTTTCAAAACAAAGCTTTATTGCCAGCACTCCAGAATGAAACAAAGGCACCACGCTCACACTAAGAAAACATTTTACATTGACGGATGAAGTAGAGCGATATTATAAAGTCTCAATCCTCATACGTAAAGCTATAACCACCAATCTACTGTGTGATGCGCTAGCACATTTCCATTGCTTTCCATATAAAATTTAATATGTGCTATCAACTAATCTTACTTGCAAAATGTTGTTCTTGGTTAGGATGTGTTTACATGAAGGTAGTCAAATAAAAGAGTATGAATGCAGAATCTTCCTGTTATTCTAGTAGAATACTGGATATTATAAGAATGGCATTGAAATGTAAAATATCCAAAAGGCTTTTAATTCCCATTACATTGAAACTGCAAGCCTGTATACCAATTTGTAAACGTGTATTTTTAGCCCTTCAATGCAATTTCATCGATCAACCTTTTTAAATTGAAATAACACATCCTAAATGGTATCCTCGATATTGAAATATAAATATAACATTCACAACACAGCTGAAAAAGCACAAATAAATGTACAGTAAATGGATTTTACCAAAATCCATTAAAAGATATCATGAGAATCCTTTATACATTATAATACATTGCACATCTTAATGTGTGCATCTTTTTTTTTAAGTTTTCAGTACAGTCACAATATCCATAATGAGGTTCCAAATACTCCATTCCACATGCAACTTTTCATTTCAGAAACATTGGACAGTTTACATATGTCCCAGTTTAAATTTGATTTGTCTCTGTCAGTTTATTGGTTAGTTTAAAGTTGTCTTTCAGTTTATTGGTTAGTTTAAAGTTGTCTCTGTCAGTTTATTGGTCAGTTTAAAGTTGTCTCTGTCAGTTTATTGGAGCTTTGGTCAACATCTGAATTGTAGCTTTATTTCCTGCATGCCTGACCAATGTTAACCATGTATGTGCACTGCAGGTCTCTGAATAAAAATCCAAGTAATGTCCAGGAAACAACAGCAAAGACATCAACGATTATGTCCAACTTTTGGCTTAAAAGGCGCTTATCTATTTCCTTCCTCTTTATGTGATCTTGCTGTTAGCAGCCGTGTTCTGTCCACACCAGTACAACTGGTCTTCGCCTCTCTTTCTCCTCCACTGACACAGCAAGAGCATCTTGAAGGTCTTCTGGAAGGTCTTGTTACAGAGGGCATAGCACATTGGGTTGATAGCGCTGTTGACGTAGCACAGCCAGTAGCCCAGGTGCCAGAGCGACATGGGGATGCATTTGGAGCAGAAGGTGGAGATGAGCACCATGATGTTGTATGGCGTCCACGTTACGATGAAGGTCAGGAGGATGGCACTCAGCGTCTGGGCGGCCTTCTTCTCCTTGATGAGGACCAACCTCTTCCTTTTGGTGATCTGGCTCTTCAGGACAGAGTCCAAGGGCTTGGAGGTGGTGTTGGTGGAGGATGATGGAGAGCTGGTCTGGTTCGGGTGCTGACTCGTTTGGACCGACTCAGAGGGACATGGAGGAGATGTTTTAGGTGAGCTGTCGATGGTTTTGTCAATCTTAGGAGGGCTACTGTTGTTCTTTGAAAACGGCTTGAACTTGTAGGAGATTTGTTTCCTGATTTTCTTCTTTGGTGGTGGAGTGGTTGTCGACAAATACGTGCTGTCTTCGTTGGCGCCGTAGTCAGCAGTCGCTTGCCCGTTTTCAACCTTATCTCGAACCCTGTGGCCTTTATACGACCCCTGGAAGGTTGCCGCAGAAACAGGGTGGTGAGTCGTCTCCTCCTCTTCGGATGATGTGAAGCTGTTGAAGGAAGTGACCATGTCTGCTCTGACCCACACCAGCTCACCCGACCGGGTAGTGGTCTTGGTGACATTACTCTGATTGGATGAGGACCACGAGGCCTGGTTACCCCTGTGGTTACCGGAGCCAAAACAAGAGCGTAGCATCGCTTTCTGCGGTTTGTTAGCTGCTTCTGGGTGACTAGATGTTGTGAGGCCCTGTAGCTCAGCCAGGTCCTTGGTGCGCTTCTCTGTCTCCCTGTAGATCCGGCAGTAAAGAATGGTCATGGCGGAAACTGGCAGGTAAAATGCAGCAATGGCCGTGCCAAACGTAATCACCGGTTCTGAAAAGAACTGGATCTGGCACTGGTCTGCTGGCACAGTTCTCTCACCCACAAAGTACTGCCAGCACAGGATAGGAGGGGCCCAGAGGACAAACGACACCAGCCACGCTAAGCCAATCATAACAGCGGCTCGCTTTGGTGTCCTCTTTGCCCTGTAGGTCAGTGGCCGTGTGATAGAGAAGTACCTGTCAAAGCTAATTACTAGTAAGTTCATAACGGAGGCATTGCTGGCTACATAATCAAGAGCTAGCCAGAGATCACAGGCTAGATTCCCTAAAGACCAGTAGCCCATTAGGATGTATGAGGTGTATAAGTTCATGGACAGGACGCCGATGATGAGGTCAGCAAAAGCTAAGCTGAGAAGGTAGTAATTGTTCACTGTCTTGAGTTGGCTGTTAACTTTGAATGACAGCATCACCAGAACATTGCCTACGACTGTTATCAGGCTGACAATGGCTGATATGGTCGCTATGGTGATGACCTCCCACAGGTTGTGCGGCACAGGCTGAATGTCTGATGTATTGCCTTCCAACGTGGAGTTTAGGATCTGGGAGTTCTCAACGTTCATGGTGTAGCTTTCTATGTTAAAATTAAGTTGCAGATAGGGAACAGGTTTTCTGTGACTCCATTATTATTAACCATAGGATCCCCTGAAAGACAAGAAAGAAAGAAAACAAGATATGACAATGACAGTCAGGTGTGTGAAACAACTTGGTTTATAAGTGGTATATAATTAAACAAAGACCTTTTTCGTTTGTCCTATTATACATGTGTGTAAGATTAAGATTGAAACTAAAATGCTTAGAATATTTTGTAATTTTTATTTTTTTATTGTTATTTAACAGGCGGAATAAAGCAATGCGATTTTGAAAGTTGCCTTTACCGTCGGACCATTTTACATATAACACCCATATTTTTCTCTCGGTGTTACACTTTAAACATTCCGACAGTCGTTACAACAATGGAGGGAAGACCAAATAGGGGCCGGCAAACAAGCTGGAAGAGAGGTGGAGGTGGAAATGACAGCGGCGCCTCGGGTGGTGAACAAACTAGGGTCCGGGGAAGAGGACGATATGGAACTGGAAGGGGCAAAAGAGACCATTATCGAGGCCGTGGGCGCGGTGGTCCACCTGCCACATTTGAAAGGGTGAGGAGAACGACAATGCTTTTAGTCCCATAACTTTACTATGTTTTATGTTAATCTAGTACCGTAGCTAAATTACAAACACGTTAGTTGTCTTTATTCTATATTTCAGACCCATGGGTCCATAGCATTTACAAACAACAGACAACATTAAAAAAATATATGAGCTTCATTCCAATGCTTCCAAAAACAGGAAAGGTCCCTTGTATCACTCAATGTAATATTATTCAAGACCATATAGGTCCCTTGTATCACTCAACCGAAATGCAATTATACATATAATTCCTTTAAACAGAGTGTGTATTCGATACAAACATGTGGCTTGCACCAGTCCACCTTGAGAGCTTAAACAAAATTCTTAACTCATCATTAAATGCCACCTGGAGCTTTTTCATTTTACCTGTAGTATATGTACACCACAAGTGGGCTGTATAAAGAGAATTACAGTATCCCCTGAAAAGAGTGAGTTGACATTATCTGTACATCTGTTATCGAATTGTGTACGCCTGAAACGCGTTAGCTCCGTCATTAAAATAAAAGCTAATGTTCTTATTTTTCTGTACTCAACGCACAGTCAGAGACATGGAATAAACAACAAGACAACAACAAGACAAGCAGTAATACATCAGTCGATGCAGTTCTTCAGTCTTTTGTAAGCATGTCTTCGTGTACAGTACATTCCATGTCTCCATACATGTTGTACTTTACACGTAATTCAAATCATCTGTACGGTCAAATCTTAATGACTAAAGTAAATCTCATCTAAAGTGTTAGTGTGCAAAATAACATTTTCAGTTCACTGTCAAAATACAAAGGCGTGTAATGATAGTTTTTATTTTTACCAATTAATATCATAGTTTTCCAATAGGATTTGTATGTATCAAAGACAGAATATGTTCTCCTGAAAATATTCTCTGGGGGGCCATGTTTCTGATAATGATTAAGGTGACCCATTCAATGGGTACATTAAGCAAGACAATATTAATTTGTTGCTAGATGATTTACTCCAGTGATACCTCTTGTGTCCACTACAGTGACGGCTGGTGGTGATATTGGGTGGGTGGGGAGAATGCTTTATACATCCATCAGAATTTCACGTTGCATCAACACATCCATTTACATTTAAGTCATTTAGCAGATGCTCTTATCCAGAGCGAATTACAGTAAGTACAGGGACATTCCACTGGAGCAACTTAGGGTAAAGTGCCTTGCTCAAGGACAGAACAACATTTGGCACAGCCGGGTAACAAGCTACAAGATACAAAGTTCCTATATGGAGAAGTGCCCACAAGAATGGCCTTAACACAAAAAACTATATATCTGTCTCACACAGACACATACCATTTGACAATATTTCTATGTACACAATAATGAAATGGAATGAAAGGCTACATGATCGTACAGAATGCTCTATCATAGCCTACAATGTCAGAGAAGTGGCCACCTTGGGATGCACTATAAAACATGTCTAGATGAAAAGACTGTTGCGTGATAGAACTGGTTAGAAGAAAAATCCCTCCTTTTCCCGTTTGGCAGGGCGTCGCCCATATCGCCCTAATGAACACACCGCCCCTGATCAAAGAAGAAAAGGGTATCAAAATAAGTCCGGACCACTCTAGTGCGACTTGATTTTAAGACTTGATGCCTGTTCCCCTTTTTCACACCCCTACATACCTGCATTCCTAGCAATGGAATGTGTCATAGATGGGTAAACCTATTTTGTTGCGCTACAAGCAATATAAGATCGTATTGTGTACACTGGGGTAAAGTATAATGCAGGAGATCAAGGGCAAAAGTGCCTGTAGTGTGTCTTCGTGTTGTAATAAAAAATAAAATAAACGTACCTATCTGCCATTCCACGAATTCCCATCAGTAAAAATACAAAATAATGAATGTGTAAAAGCTGTTCAATGTGATGAAGGCAACACGTTAAAAATCAAGCCCGGGTCTACGTTGCTGTGTGGGCAACATTTAAACCCTGATGACTTCAGTTTCCTTCTGTAACATTAATGAAGCGCTTAAAAAATGATGTTGTACCCCTGGTGTCGTTGGAATAATTTCCGATCACCAACACGGGACTGTATTTCGAAGCACAAGGGCTCGGCGTGGGGTCAGTGTCAGAGGTATTCATCACCAGGCTGCTAGTTTCTGCACTACAGCCAATGCTAATATAACTTAATTAGCTGCTGACAACGGCTACTCCACACCTTCCGGTAAATGCTATATTTTCATTCAGTTGATAATGATAGTGACACATTGTATTTATGATGGTAGAAAATGTGGTAACATCGATTACAGACTATCCATAACATGTTAAATGAACTAAAACGAATTATAAACTTCATAAACTGTAGCTTTTCTACGTTTTTATTTTTGTTGTTATGGACTCTACGTCTATAATTTGTACGAGATAGCCCATAGAAATGTTTGGCAAAGTTAGAGGTGGAAATACATTTGTTCAATGTTTATTGCCGATGCTATAACTACAGACCAGAAATCCGTTTACCCATTTTCAACAATAAAACTTTCGCTGTGAAAAAGGCTTATCAATCGTTCAGGTACAAGGTAAGAGCGAAAACCTGCATACACTGGGTGCTCCGTGGATCTCTTTCTCCTTTCCTCTCCTTTTCTCTACCCTACCCTTTGTTACCCTCAAATCCCTGTTTTTCTATACGGCAGGGCCAGGAGGAATGGAGCAGGACTGAGGTTCAGGAGGAGGAGGAGATGGAAACACATACCAGGAGGAAGTTGGAGTCTAACTGGGATCGCTACAAGGAGTCAGAGGAGGAGGAGACTAACAATGACATGCCCACACAGAGAGGGTCGGATTATCATGTTCTCCTGGAATCGGCAGGTAAGAAACTGTCTAAACCTGTCATTTCCACAGAATCAACTACAAACCAAAAGCCAAAAGTATGTTGGACATGTACAGTCAGGTCCATAAATATTTGGACACCAAGTTAGCATTATTTCAGCTGTTTACCACAGCATATATGATGGCAGAAAAACCCATTTCGCAACTTTCCTTCCAAAAAAAGTAAGACACTTACCAGGGTTGTTGGATCTAATAGAATTTAATGACAAAGCATTGAAGCCAAGTCTACTCAGAAGACCGACTGAGCTCTGCTCCAATCCCAAGGTGTTTTATTTCATTCTGAAATGCCACCCCATATGACGTTGATATCCCGTCACCTCATTCTAATTACCCTGGGCGGGTTTCGCCACTATTTATATTTCTATGGAACTAGGGCTGTGATGGTACACTGTGGCCTAGTGGATAGCACTTTGGCTTCACGGCAAGAAGGTTCTGGGTTCGAACCCCGGTCTTTCTGTGTGAAGTTTGCATGTTCTCCCTGTGTCTGCGTGGGTTTCCTCCAGATTCCCCCATCATAAAAAAACAACACGCAGGTTAGGTTCTCCAGTCAGTGCCCCTGATAGGTTCTCCAGTCCGTGCCCCTGACGAAAGCACTGGCTTAGATCTGGAGTCGGTCCCCGTGTGCTGTAAATAGCTGCTCACTGCTCCCTTGAGGGATGGGTTAAATGCAGCAAATTAATTTTGCTATGTGTATGTGACAAAGTACCTTTACCTTACACATGTACATAACCGTACTGTACGGGGTGCTCGCATGTTCGCACATGAACCTGAATACATAGAACATTAAATTATAATTATTACTTATAGGGCTGGGCGATATGACCAAAAAACTATATCACAATATAAAATTGATAATTTTTCGATACAATATGTCTGACGATATATTGAAATATATATAGGACCTGCTGTGACTTGATTAAATCTAAGTGTATAGTCTGCTGTAAAACAAATAAACAATACATACAAAAAGATATTGATTGACTTTGTAATATTTCTGTTTAGAAGTTTCAGGTAGAACTGAACTACAAGCAATATGAAATACTCCTCATTTGTTGAATGTTTCTTTGTTTCAGAACAAAACCAGCCGTTATCGCGATATGTCGATATGGGATATTCTTCTCGATATTATTTTCAAAAACTCGATAACGATAAACATTGAATTATCTGTCTGTCTGTATATTTGTTGTCACTCCCAACTTTTTGAGCGTAGCACGAGAAGGAGATCTAGACCTGGCAAGTGGTGTTGATGAATCATCATAGGAAAATTAGACTAATATTATTAAAGGTCAGTCTTGCCTGTTTTAATTATTTTATCTTAAACATGTACAGAAAGCGATTAAGATAACATGACAAAAGCAAATTTCATGAAACAATTTTCTCTGTCTCAGTTTAGGTGTGCTGTATTTTGCACAGTTTAGGTGTGCAAACAGAACGATTGCAGTTCAGTCCAAAAAGTTCAATGTTGGTCTCATCTGACCATAATAACTTTTGCCACATGGCATTAGAATCTTCCAAGTGTTTTTTTGCAAAGCACAAATGAGACTCTGTGTGGACGTTTTTCAGAAGAGGCTTCTTTCTTGCCACCCTGCCATACAGGCCAGCTTTGTGTAAAGCTTGTCAGATTGTTGTCACATGCACAGACAGTCTAATTTCAGCCATAAGTTGCCATTGACCTCTTCCAGGACAATCCTAAAGGGCCTGTGTTTGAAGAACTGAGATCAAGAAATCTTCCAAGTAGGGTTCTCTAAAAGAAACTTCTTGTGCAGATTTTCTTTTGTATCTGTGAGATACCTCTTTCTATAAATCTCTCCACATTTCCTCGCTTCCCCAAGCCTTTCCGTTGATTATGGTTGTGATGTCATCCCTGTGAAGGTATACTTCAACAAGAGCTCCCATTTTCTTCCTTTTGTTGGTCACGGTCAGGACCTTACAAAATAGTAAATATCTCCTTGGCTGTTGACTCTATCATTCTAAAATGTTAGACATGTTGTCCTCCCTTGGGGGATGTGATTAGAAGTGTTTCCATGACCCATTCTCAATATACAGCTTTTTATTTGCATTTGAAAGATTATGTAGAAAGTAAATAGAAACGTATGTATTTCGTCTTGTGCCAGATTCACTGTGTACACTTATTCTAAATTATTTTTACATATCCACCAATTTCAAAGTCTTTCCTTTCGGAAGATTTCAAGCATATGTTTCTCCTTGCTTCAGGGTCAGTGTAACAAGAGGTTAAGTTTGTGAAATTCTGCCTGAAAAACATACCCAATCAGAACCTTATCCTTAAGAGGTTAATGCTCTGAACAGTACTCTGAGGGATAGTAAAAGCCTTTTAAATAATTCTGTGTTCTTCTATTAACTTGTGCCTTTTCACAACTTTGTCTGAGAGTTTTTCTGAAAGCACCTTCCAACCATGGTCTTTGATTGGCATGCATTACTGGTAATGGACTCATCATGGAACAGCCAGTTCTCATATGAAGTAATCAAAACCACTACAATTGATGTCAGGTGGGGGGCAGTTAGCATGGTGTGTGATCTGGGAAGTGACTGGTTGTACCTGAGCAAGTTTATTGGTTACCTTAAGGGGATGATCACTTTTCCAAACCAGGTATTGTTGTGTATTAAATAAATTTACTCATCAAATTAATTTACTCAGAGTCCGGAGAATGTGTAGAATGGAGCATAGACTTTAATGTCTTAAAGCCAAATTGTCTCTGCAGAGCGCGCTAACCATAATAAGATAACATTCATTTTTATACAGAGAATGATGTCACAACAGAACTTAATACTTAATTCCTATTGGCCCAAATAGATGCTATTAGTTTAAATCTCACCAATGGCCGCAACCTTGGATTCAACAGTACTGGTTAAACATGTCTATATCGAGCAAATCTATATTTTACAGTGAACAATTCTTCATAGTTTTATAACTCATTGTCACAATCCCAGAATATCTTGGTCTCTGCTGCATAATTTTCACATGGTTAACAGCTCTTAGGGAATACCAAACAATATAGAAACATAATAAAATTATTAGAGAAATTTCTAAGTATTTAGTAAATGATGATCCTGACTAATGCTCATTGAACAGAGATTCTGTATTAATTATATAGGAACCTCAATATAATGTGTGGGATTCTTTTTTATCATATCATTGCTAAATTAGATTATTTCATTTTCTCAGCTACTTCTGCACCAGCTATATATATATATATATATAGATATATATCTAACCTCATTTCACTACTGAAATATTACTGTGTCGATCAAGGATTTGATGGATCAAAATGAATAAAAAATGAAATCATGGCAATTGTCAGGGGTGCCTAAACTTTTGCACAGGACTGTATAACTTTTTGAATTGACAAACAATGTATAAACAATACAAATCATATAAATTGCCAATTCTAACTGGCTGTAGTGGCCTTGGCCGAAGTTAACATAGTGGCTTGGCTTTTTGGTGAGTAGAATCTGGCACTGTGTGGCAATGTCCCTGAAATGTTGTAAAAACTCCCTGCTGAATGGATTGTGTTCACCAAGTCTGGGTTTAGAATATCTTTCTCACTCTGTTGTGTGTAGGACTGTTTCTGAACATCAGACGGATAAGGCTTGTGGACCAGGAAAAAAGAATGGCCACAAACTACGAAAGGGTGGCAGAAGTTGAAAGCAACCCTAGACTGAACTGTGTGTGATTGTGACTTGCGCAAAATTTATTCACATGAATTAATCTTTTAGAGCTGTGATTCAGGATACCCATTTCACTTAAAAGAAGAACGAATCGTTCAGGATTTGTACATCACTAGTCGACTACATATACAGGTCAGTGTATGGCGGTGGCGTCACTTGTATTTCAGACTTGAGCATCAGAAATGCATGGGGAAATGTAGCTTGTGTGGACGCTACCGCACTACTTGATCAATAAAAGAGCTTCACTACTGTAAAGTTATTTGATTTAGAAAACAGCGACACTACTGAGAAATGGAGTTAAGCTAGTAACGGCACTACCGGTACTGACCAACACTGCTTACTACACATTGATAGATTGATTATCGCTCTGTTAATCACTATGACAAGGAAAATGCTTCTATAGTATTTCACTAATTAAATTGTAATAATTGTTCAGAATTTTTGTTAATGTTATTTTTACTTTCAAGCAGACCTGTGGGTGGGGTTACAAGTAACCAAGCATATCAGAATGTTAGTTCAAGAGTTGCCAACATTTGAAGATAAGTGACGCGATTCCCGTCTGATCAAGGAAGGATCTACAAGCCTATATGCAAATTAGCCATGTATGCCGGAACAGTGCCTTAGCCAATCATGGCTACAAGCTTATATGCAAATTAGCCATGTATGCTGGAACAGTGCCTTAGCCAATCATGGCTACAAGCTTATATGCAAATTAGTCAAGTGTGCAGGGTGCCATTTTGTTCAGTGTTTACTCCAAAAATACACCAATAGATGCTTCTGAATATTTCAGTTCAATTATACAGTACATGCAAATGGTACAGTACATTGCCTCAGGGTTCAATCCTCGGGCCAACACTATTTTCTGTGTACATCAATGACGTTGCTCTTGCTGCAGGCAACTCTCCTATCCATCTCTACGCAGATGACACCATTCTATATACATCCGTCCCTATGTTGGAAACTGTTTTACAAAACCTCCAAAAGAGCTTTGACATACAACTTTCCTTCCGTGGCCTCCAACTGTTGTTAAAATCTGGTAAATCCAAATGCATGATCTTCAACCGGTCACACTCTGCACCTGCCTGCCCAACAAGCATCACCACTCTGAATATGTCTGACCTGGAATATGTCAAAAATTTCAAATATCTAGGGGTCTGGCTAGACTCCTTGCTCCCCGTCCAGACCCACATAAACCATCTCCGGTCCAAGATCAAATCTAGGACTGGCTTCCTATGTTGTAATATTGCCTCATTCACCCTTCCTGCCAAACAAGCCCATGTGAAAATGTCCATCCTCCCAATGCTTGACTTTGGTAATGTTTACAGAACTGCTTCAAACTCGCTTCTCAAGAAATTGGATGTAGTATACCATAGTGCCATCCATTTTGTTATCAATGCCCCATAAAACACCCACCACTGCAACCTCTATTCTCTAGTTGGATGGCCCTCGTTACACACCCGGCACCTGAACCACTGGTACCACCTTATCTACAAGTCCTTACTAGGCAAAACACCACCTTACCTAAGCTCATTAATATCAATAGCATCACCCACTCTCAAACTGCACTCGAGCAGGTATATCTCCCTAGTTGCTACAAAAGCCTGCACCTCATTTGGCTGCCTCCTTCAAATTCTCCGCTGCTAATGAGTGGAACAGTTTACAAAATTCCCTGAAACTCGAGTTTACCGTTCCCATAACAAATTTGAAAGCATTACTTACAAATCTACTGACTGACTGCTGCATATTTTGACTCTACCCCCTCTCTTTGCCCGTTTATGCCCTAGTGCACTCAACAAAGCCTTAACGCACCTTGCACATAATCAACCGCACAACTGTCTTTGTATAATTTGCACATTACCATTTTCAGCCATGTTTATCATGTTAACTATCCTAGTGTTATTTCCCTTGTACTGCCACTTTACATTCCAAATAATCTACCACTCTATTTTAGAACATATTTGCACTGAATGTACAGTATTTTTAATCAAACTAAATACCATTTATATGTGTAACTGTATACTTGAATGTTTGTACTCTGTGTGTAACTTCATGTCACCTGGCACCTTGTGCCTTATCTTGGCCAGGTTGCGATTGCAAAGGATAACTTGTTCTCAATCGATTAACCAGGTTAAATAAAGGTTAAATAAAATTATAAATGACGAGAGAGGTTGCTTCACAGCTGGAGGTATGTGCACGTTTTTCCAACCGAAATAAAACCTCATCTATGATAACTCTACAATAATTTTTGTGCTATACCGAAAATGTACTGAGACACTCAAACGCAATATGCAAAATACCTTCTCTACTCATGCATAAAATAGGCTATATTATCTTGCTTCCCTGTTGGTAACAAATTTTTTACAGTTTGTTGCTGCTACTATTTCTGTACATTTACTACCCGTTTCATTTATTGTAATTGGATATTACAAGTGATGAGTAAAGTTATTCTGATTAGTTGTGATCGTTGTTTGCTTTGATTCTGACCATTGGTTGCTTTAGAACCACGTTACCCTGACAGCTTTAAGCAATGACGGAACCCATTGTAGGCATAGGGCAAGCGGTGCGATTTTAAGGCTATTTATTAATGTTGCGTGGATCAGGGCATCGCTTTGACTTCTGCAGGGGAAAGGGGGTATTTTTTTTGTTATGCTGCTTGGTCTCATATACCATCAGTCAATCCTGTTTATAATACAGAATAGTGCAGCTGTACCTGTGTTATAGTGCTGTGTTAAAGTTTTTGTATGCTGTGTAGACTACCGGCCTATGTCTACCATATGACAAGGCTCTGCATGTGACTACATTTTACATTACAGGGAATTCCACAAAACCACCTTTGATATACATGTACACTCATCAGCCACTTCATTAGGTATACCTTGCTAATACCGGGTTGGACCCCTTTTGCCATCAGAACTACCTTAATACATTTTTTTTCTGCATTTTAGTGCACCAAGTGGCTCCCTTGTTTCCACGTTTTAGAGCACTAAGTGGCTCCATTGTCTTTGTGTTTTAGAGCACTAAGTGGTGAATTGTTTCTGTGTTCCAGAGCACTGTGGCTCCATGTAATAAATGTCAGTTTGTTTAATTAAAACAAGACAAATATTTTAAATTGCAGACTTTAGGAAGCTAACGCAAACCCTGGCTTTGCATAAATTGCACCTTCCACACAGACAAAACCCCAATATATCCTGTGTCGCTTTTCAATAATTTTTCAAGTCTCTTATCTGTGACTCCTCTCTGAATAGTCTAATTAGTTTTGTTGTGGCTGGTGGCACCGTTTGGCTCAACTGTCCCCTGATGTGAGCTTATCTGGATTTGTGTGTAATTTTCATAGTTCCTCTCCTCAGAGTCATCTAGGTGATTGATATTCATGAGGTTTATTTGTGTCATCTATTTTTGAGTGGAGGGGTTACTGCTGCCGGCCCACATGTACACCCCAGTGGGTTGCAGGAGAGGAGTTAAAGCAAGTCTCTTTCACTCACTGTTTCATTCTCTTCTTTTCGTCTGTCTCTTTCTCTGTCTCTTTCTCTGTCTCTTTCTCTGTCTCTTTCTCTGTCTCTTTCTCTGTCTCTTTCTCTGTCTCTTTCTCTTTCTCTTTCTCTGTCTCTTTCTCTGTCTCTTTCTCTGTCTCTTTCTCTGTCTCTTTCTCTGTCTCTTTCTCTGTCTCTTTCTCTTTCTCTGTCTCTTTCTCTGTCTCTTTCTCTGTCTCTTTCTCTGTCTCTTTCTCTGTCTCTTTCTCTGTCTCTTTCTCTGTCTCTTTCTCTGTCTCTTTCTCTGTCTCTT
>JACXGM010019618.1:0-11917 GCA_016801145.1 Umbra pygmaea
TATTTCAGAGTTGAGCTTCAGAAATACTCGTGAAAATGTAGCTTGCGTGGACGCTACCGCACTACTTGATAAATATAATAGCTTCACTACTGTAAAGCTATTTGATTCAGAAAACAGCAACGCTACGACCACGCTACTGAGAAATGTAATTAAACTAGTAACGGCGCTACTTGTAGCGACGCTACTGCCCATCACTGTGCGGCTGTTATGATCCCGCCCCCCCGCATGATACATACATTACACCACATATCACAAATGACATTAAACATCAAAACTTCAATGACCAATATACATGACATGAGGATATACGGAGTATAGGGACTGCAAGCAAAACAATAACTGACAATGAGAACTCAGAATCACAAGGTTTAAATCCCCCATTGATTGCAAACTTAACCCAGCTGTGCCTACATGCACCTGGGAACATAATCAAACAGCATAGAAAAGAGCTAGATAACCCCCATAGCTAAACCAGCCAATATAACACATGTCCCTAATACTCTGGGGAGGAAGAGTAATAGGACGGGCAGGAGGAGGGGACAGATGCTACAGGGAAGGAGGTTCTCACCCAAGATTTGATGGTACATGGCCCCTTCCATCGTCCCTTTGATGCGGTGAAGTTGTCCTGTCCCCTTAGCAGAAAAACATTCCCAAAATGTAATGTTTACACCATATTTGACAGTGGGGATGGTGTTCTTGGGGTCATAGGCAGCATTTCCTCCTCCAAACATGGCGAGTTGAGTTTTTGTGGTCTCATCTGACCACAACACTTTCACCCAGTTCTCCTCTGTATCATTGTTAAACTTCAGATGGGCCTGCACATGTGCTTTTTTGAGCAGGGGGACCTTGCGAGCACTGCAGGATTTCAGTCCTTCACGGCGTAGTGTGTTACCAATTGTTATCTTGGTGACTATGTTCCAGGCTGCCTTGAGGTTAATGACAAGTGTAGTTCTGGGCTGATTCCTCACCAGTCTTGTGATAATTGCAACTCCATGAGGTAAAGTCTTGCATGGAGCCCCAGACCGAGTGAGATTGACAGTTATTTTGTGTTTCTTCTATTTGCAAATAATTGCACCAACTGTTGTCACCTACTCGCCAAGCTGCTTGGCGATGGTCTTGTAGCCCATTCCAGTCTTATGTAGGTCTGCTATCTTGTCCCTGACATCCTTGGACAGCTCTTTGGTCTTGGCCATGGTGGAGAGTTTGGAATTAGAGCTTTAATCGGTCCTGAAAATGTTAACCCAACAGGAGTTGCTTAACTACTTAGGGAGCACCATCCCGGCACCGGGAGATTATTGAAAAGAAACGGGTTCACAAGTCCAAACAATCACAGTTCACAAGTCCTATTTCTAGGTTATATATACATGTTATATATCTACAGAAAGCTTAGACACTCAGGAATGTAGCAAATGTCACTATTCTACAGTAGCTATAACAAAAATAATTGTTTACTCAACTAGCCGTTTTTGTACCTAAAATTTAATTCAATGGCAAAAGGAAAACACGGCTAGCACCCTCATTTTTTAGGTTATATATACAAGTCTTATATTTCCTTAAAGCTTAGAATGTTGGGGATCTAGTAGAAATCTCGGTTTTAGTGTAGCTGTAAAATTTTAAACGTTATGGCTGCGAGTTTCTAATGCACATATCGCCAAAAGTAATGTTTTTTTTCTTCTAAAAAAACATTGAAATGCCAACTAGAAACACAACTACCACGCAAATTTTTTAGGATATATAAAAAGTCTGTTCTTAAAGCTTAGAATCTAGCAAATATCTCGGTTTTAGTGTAGCTATAAAATTCACAACGTTAGACTACTTAATGACAGGTACGCGTCTTGAAAACAATTACATTTTACTTAGGAAATACAGGTTAGCACACTTCACTTATGTTAACCTTTTAGTACTAAATATTTTACTTACGGTCATAAAATCCTTCTTTTTGGTCATCAAAGGGTCCCAGTAAGGACTTAAAGCATAGTTTTCCCAGGTAAAATCCATCTTGAATATAAAAATTGCATTTTCGTACCGGACTGTTAAATGTACTCATAAATAAATGAAAAACCTAGTGTATTTTCCCTGCACTAAACAAAAGACAGATGTGAAAAGTGTCCAAAAGCTTAGCAATTTCGGCATATACGTCTTCCTTAAATGCATCTTAAAAATGTGCAAGATTAACAATTTTAACTGAAAAATGACAGAGATAATTTAGCATTTTTTCTAAAAATATAGTTTCACAAACAAAGCTATAGCTCATTGGCTGTTTACTTAATCACTACAAAATATTAGCCTTATTTGGTCAGCCCCTTACCAACATGTTTTGAATTGGATCCAGTATCCTATCTTAATATATAGCTTTGTAGGGTTCTTTCAAAGAGGATGTAGAAAAATAAAAACAGAAAATAATTATACATTTTCTTTATTTCATCTTGTGCCATATTCACTGTGTATATTTGTTTGAAATGAATTTTACATATCCAAAAATTTCAAAGTCTTAAGAGGTTAAATTAGAAGAAAGGTTGCAATATAAAAGTATGTTTTTATATATTTTTTATTACCGTAATACATTTACAGATCGAACTTGGCCCTAACCCGTCGTGCCTGGTGAAATATGTGAGAAATTAAGACAGAATCGACCCGAACCCGACGGGTTAGGGTCGGTCCCGTTGGGTTCGGGCAGAAATCTTAAGCTGTATTTGGAATCTGATTGCTTGCTTCTGTGGACAGGTGTCTTTTAAGGGAGTGCTCCTAATTTCAGCTTGTTACCTGTATAAGAGGCACCTGGGAGCCAGAAATATTCCTGATTGAGAAGGGATAAAATACTTATTTCACTCATTGTAATGCAAATCTATTAATATCTTGTTTGAAATGCGTCTTTCTGGATTTTTTTTTCCCACTGTTCAAATGAACCTACCATTAAAATTATGTACTGATCATTTCTGTGTCAGTGGGTAAACGTACAAAATCAGCAGTGGATGAAAAAAAATGTGCTCAGTGTGTGTGTATATCTGTAGTGTATGAAATGTAAAATGTATGCATTATACTGTAATAAAATAGCAAAATGTTAAACATTTTTATATGAATATAAAATGAATATGGACAGGATATGAACAGTATATCTACTGTTATGTGCTGTGTGTGCGTGGAGGGGAGCAGAGTCAGTTAGGTTTTGAGGGCATGTTAATGAGACATACTGCTATAGGGAAGAAACTGTTTATGGAGAGAGGTCTTGGTCTTGATAGACCTCAACCTTCTGCCGGAGAGAAGAGTTCTGAATAGTCCATTTTTTGCATGAGAGGGATCGGCCACAATCTTTGCTGCTGTTCTGGGATCTGTAGTTGTGGAAGTCTTGTAACTGAAGCAGATTGCAGCCAATCACCCTTTCAGTAGAGTCAATGATGCGCTGTAGCCTGCCCTTGTCCATGGCGATGGCTGCAGGGTACCAGACGGTGATGGAGGAGGTCAGGAAGGATACTGTGATGGCATTGTAGAAGTGCATTACATGAAGTTCTTCAGCTGCCACATGAAGTTCATCCACTATTGTGCTTTTTTTGTGAGGGAGCTGATGTACAGCTCCCACTTGAGTTCCCAGGTAATAGTGGTGCCCAGGAAGTGGAAGGACTCCACAGAATTGAATGGGGATTCACACAGGGCAATCGGGGAAGGGCAGCTGGGCTTCTCCTGAAGTCCAGTACCATCTCCACTGTCTTTAGGGCATTGATCTCCAGGTTGTTCTGGTTGCACCAGGACACCAGATGGTCAATCTACAACCTGTAGACAGACTTGTATCCATTAGAAAATAATGGATTGAGAGCTGGTGACTATGGAAGCCATTTGAGAAATGTCCTTGTCATGTATAAGAAACCAGTTCATAAAGGGATGGGCATGGTCAGCAACAAAACTGAGTTTGGCTGTGGTATTTCACACTGTTGTGTGCTGTTCAGGCCAATGGGACCCATTTTCAATGTTTACCAAAAGAAAAATCATACAATTAATAATATTTTCAACCTGCGACTCATTGTCCTTGGCTGATTTCCAGTGAAGAATATGTAAAAGAACACATTTTCATTGATTGCTGCTGGGCACCCCCTACACAATTATATTGTAATGTTCAGGTTTATTGGACCCAAGGACAATAAAACAGGTAAAAACAACTAAACATGGCAAAAATAAAAAAATGTTTGTTCTGTTCCTCCTTAATGTTTGCTTTTTATTCCTCCTTACTGGGCCAGCTCACACACACTCACTCTGCATCGAGAACATATCTGCTATGGTGTGAGTAATTACACACAGACAGTTATAGCATTGTTACATTTCAAACACAGTGAACCTGTCTGCTCCAGCATTCTTCCAGCACTTTTTACCCTCTATGTGTTTACACTACAAAATGTTATTTCACAATAGTCAATACTTTATGGCCAGCTGCAATTTGGGAACACAACAAGTGGCAGATTTGTGTTGGTGGCTTTCTTTCGATGGTTTGTGACCTTCCGTCTTTCTCTTGATTACATTCCAGAGGATTTCAATGGGGTTGTTTAAGAGAAATTTGCAGTGGTATCTATTTTCCATACCTTTCATTAAATAGATCTATTGCCTAAAACACACAGTTAGTTAGAGGCCTTGGTATTGGTTTTGGTGGGACAGAGGAGCCCTGTATAAGTTGTAGAGGGACCCTGCTATAACTTACAGAGGGGCATTAGTATGGTTTGTGAAGGAGTCCTGGTAAGACTTGGGGTGGAGCCAGGCGGCCCTGGTATGAGTTGTAGAAGGTGCAGTCAAGGGGCACTTTATGGGCTAAAGGTTGCCATTTAGCCCAAGGCCCATAATGGTCAGAGGCCACTGGGCCCAGGCCACATTTGCCCAATTCGTAATCCATCCCTGCTTACCACAGTCGATCAGCGTGGCAAACATATTCTCTCTTTAGTGGCCCTGAGATGGTTTTCGAAGACAGCTAAGCTAATGTGGAAGGAGCATCTTCCACTTTGGAGATAAAGAATGTTCTGAAAACAAGGATCATGCCCAGGGATATAGTGGGACAAAAGTTTGCCCGGGACTTTGGATGGAGCAGCCAGTGGTGGGGGGGGGGGTCTGTCGCTCCCCGCGTCCGTCATTCACTCTGAGTTTCTCCTCATTTAAATATAGAGGAACTCTCCCTCATCCTCAATTTGACGGCCGGGTCGGAGCACAGTTTTGCGCTCCTGCGGATGCAACAGCCAGTCCATTTCAGCCTACTGTCACCTGTTTTAATACATCCAGGACTGTAATTGGCCGTTCAAAGTACACTATGATGGCCCATTCGGCCAGGAATGGCCCGGCCGTTCGGGAAAACTCCCGACCCTCCCGATGGCCAGTCCGTCCCTGATCATGGGGGACTGACAGTAAGTTGAAGAAGAGTATGCAATTGACCATCAGACAGCAAGAACATGTTTGTCACAGCCAGCCCCAGGAACAACCAGTAACCAGTCAGCTTCAAGACCAGTAAACCCCTGGACCAGCCCGTCAACAACCAGCCCCAGGGCAAGCAGTCAACAGCTAGGACCAGCCAGTAAACAGCCAGCACCAGTCAGCTCTAGGACCAGCACATAAGCAGCCAGCCTCAGTACCAGTATTTCAGCAGCCAGCTCAGTACCAGCCAGCCCCAGGACCAAAAAGACACAGTAAACATGCATCAAATGCAAGAAACACACAGGAAAACTCCATGGATCGATGCTTTCATGTGGTTTTTGTCAAATTCTGACCCTACCATTTAAATGTTGAAGCCAAAATTGAGACAGACCAGGCAACGTTTTTCCAATCTTCTATTTTCAAATGGTGGAGGACCTGTGTAAATTGTAGCCTCCGTTTCCGGTTCTTTGCTGACAGAAGTGATACCTGCTGTAGTTTTCTGCTGCCATTGCCCATCTGCTTCAATGTTTGATGTTGTGTGCATTAAAATATGCTATTTTGCATACCCTTGTTGTAAAAAGTGGTTATTTGAGTTACTGTGGCCTTTCTATCAGCTCAAACCAGTCTAGCTATTCTTCTCTGACCTCTACCATTAACAAGGCAATGTCACCCTGAGAACTGGCACTCACTGGATATTTCCTCTTTTTCTGACCATTCTCTGTAAACCCTGGAGATGGTTGTGTGGTAAAATGGCGATACGTACAAAATCGTAAAAAAACGAAAAATACGTCAACGTGATGTTTCCGGAGACAGGAAAACGTATGCCTCATAGGTTTGCGAAATATAAAAAAGTAAATTTACCTTAACCTAACCACAGGGCTGCTGATACGAATCTGTGGGCCCGGGACAAACTCCACATTTTGGGCCCCCCGCTAAAAAAAATTCCTGTGCAAAAACAAAATTTTTGCAACCTGGTTGTCCCCCCCTGTCAGCTGCCCTGCCTAACCATATATTTAACCTTACCCTAACCTTAACCTCACTAACCTAGCATATTATCCCTGAAGTAAATGTTCCCAAAGGATTTTATATTGTTAACGATTGATGTATTCTTGGAAGTGTTCCGGTAGAACAGAGTTTCAATACATAAAAAACTCACATTTTGATTGGCCACATCGTATGTCTGCCTATATAATGCGGTGAATTTACCATTAAATATGGTTACCCACATCATGCCGTGAGAATGCGTTGAGATGTTGCATGGCTTGACTGAATTAGCCATACAGTACAGTAGACTAGTCTTGTCTGATGTTGACAGGATCAAGTCTATTAACCAAAATTGAGAAAGCAAAAAGAAATGCATCACTAAAGCAGACTAAAATGAGTGCCATTTTATTTAAATAAAAAATTTAAAAATACATAAGTGTTCAGACCTTGTTGTAAACAATGATTCGCTTAATAGGGACTACTGTATTTCCTCAATTAAACACTGGGCCTCTGATAGTGACCGGGGGCGTGGTCAACATGGACAAATAAAGGCCGGTCTTAAATAAAGGCCTGGGAAAAAATTGTGTGTATAATCTCCCAGGTGCCTTTCATATAATGTACATTCCAGTTAAGTGTAATGTACATTTCTACCACTTTAATTTAATAGATTCAACAATATATTCAGGCTATTTTCAACACTGTTTTTTTCTGGATTACGGTACTCGTAACACGTCAGATTTGAGCACATGTTACTTTTTACCGGATATAAGCATCCGCATAGTGCAGACTTGGCGAACATATGCTTCCACAAGGCAAGGCGGTTACTATCGTGTTGTGCTACTCGTTACATTGGGAACTTCAACTTCCGGTTTTACAATGGCATGGTGTCGCAACGCACAAGTTGAATAATTTGAACGTATGCGATACACCGATTGCACCGCATTGCAAGCACTCAAGGCAAACGCATCCTAGCGGATTGCTCCATTGACAATGAATGACTTCCAGGGCAATGCAATGCATTCGACATGTCCAGTGGACATCGCGCCTAACTCAGGGTAGTTGCAACTGGGGTTGGACGGAACATTTACGGAATGGCGGCTCGCGGGAGCAGGAATGGGTATCATTAAATATTATTGTCCTACCAATATTTCAGTGGCTGTATGTTTTACTCAGCCTGGTGTTGTTTGTCGTAATGTATATGTAGATGGCAGTAACTACATTGGAAGTAACATGGCTCCCATTCAGTGCAAGCGACAACTTTTTTCAACTACTTACTGGAACGGTTATTGGAATCTAAGTGTTAAGATTGTGTTAACAACATAATGCAGCAATAAAAAGGCAAACTGGAACAAGGATTGACACTAAAATATAGCCAATTATACTTATCCAACAAAGGGAATTAGAAATAAAGGCCTGCCTCAAACAAAAGCCTGCTTCAAATAAAAGCTGGTTACCTTCTGCAGTAGAGGTAAATAAAGGCCCCAGGGTTTATTTGAGGAAATTGGGTACTTGTTTAATGTGGCTGTAATGATGGTAGATCTTGGAGTTAATTGCAGGACACAAGTTAAAATAACAGTACTTTATTTACTGAACTACTGCTCGAACCAAAGTAATAATGTGGTAGGTAGACCACTACAGAAACATACAGCAAGAATAGATTACATACAACAGGCTACCGCCTGGACCTAGGTCAGTTTTGTAGTAGTCCGTCCTTCCAGAAGAATTTGGACTTTTTTGTGATTATTGCAGGCAAACATCCTTGATTATGCGGCAAGTTCTCTTAAAAAATGTGATTATACTCGGACAGAGTATACACTCCACTCAGCACATGGATTAACAATGCACAAGACACACTAGAAACAGGGGAATTAAATAAACTTTTATTTATGTGCAGTAAATAGCAACATTCCAATCTAGAAGTTGGGTCAGTGTCAATGGGTTTAGTCATATTCCAGGTCATATACAGTGCCTTGCGAAAGTATTCGGCCCCCTTGAACATTTCGACCTTTTGCCACTTTCCAGGCTTCAAACATAAATATATAACAATTTATTTTTTGTGAAGAAGCAACAACAAGTGGGACACAATCATGAAGTGGAACGAAATTTATTGGATATTTCAAACTTTTTTAACAAATAAAAAACGGATTTGGATACAGAAAGATTTCCCAAGCTTTAAACATCCCAAGGAGCACTGTGCAAGCAATAATATTAAAATGGAAGGAGTATCAGACCACTGCAAATCTACCAAGACCTGGCCATCCCTCTAAACCTTAAGCTCATACAAGGAGAAGACTGATCAGAGATGCAGCCAAGAGGCCCATGATCACTCTGGATGAACTGCAGAGATCTACAGCTGAGGTGGGCGAGTCTGTCCATAGGACAACAATCAGTTGTATACTGCACAAATCTGGCCTTTATGGATGAGTGGCAAGAAGAAAGCCATTTCTGAAAGATATCCATAAAAATGTTTTGTTTAAAAATTGCCACAAGCCACCTGGGAGACACACCAAACATGTGGAAGAAGGTGCTCTGGTCAGATGAAACCAAAATCGAACTTTTTGGCAACAATGGAAAGTGTTATGTTTGGCGTAAAAGCAACACAGCTCATCACCCTGAACACACCATCCCCATTGTCAAACATGGTGGTGGCAGCATCATGGATTGGGCCTGCTTCTCTTCAGCAGGGACAGGGAAGATGGCTAAAATTGATGGGAAGATGGATGGAGCCAAATACAGGACCCTTCTGGAAGAAAACCTGATGGAGTCTGCAAAAGACCTGAGACTGGGACAGATATTTGTCTTCCAACAAGACAATGATCCTAAACATAAAGCAAAATCTACAATGGAATGGTTCACAAATAAACATATCCAGGTGTTAGAATGGCCAAGTCAAAGTCCAGACCTGAATCCAATCGAGAATCTGTGAAAAGAACTTAAAACTGCTGTTCACAAATGCTCTCCATCCAACCTGACTGAGCTTGAGCTGTTTTGCAAGGAGGAATGGGCAAAAATTTCAGTCTCTCAATGTGCAAAACTGATAGAGACATACCCCAAGCGACTTACAGCTTTAATCGCAGCAAAAGGTGGCGCTACAAAGTATTAACTTTGCACGCCTTTAAACGTTTTTGCACGCCCAATTTTTCATTTTTTTATTTGTTAAAAAAGTTTGAAATATCCAATGATTGTGTCCCACTTGTTGTTGATTCTTCACAAAAAATTGCAGTTTCATATCTTTATGTTTGAAGCCTGAAATGTGGCAAAAAGTCGAAAAGTATAAGGGGGGGCGAATACTTTCGCAAGGCACTGTATTTAGCTTAAGGGTTTTAGAAACTCTAGTAGAGTGAACAGTCCATGGTTTGGGTCTAGTGTCTATCGAACTAAAGTTTATGTAAACATTTTCATACTTCTATCAAACCCACAATCCTGGCATTGCAAGCTCCATACACTAAGTAAACTACTTGGTTTGATTTTGGGTCTGGTGTAAAATTAGGAGATAGGAAAGACATTATTTTACCTGGGAAACAATTGTGTGCATAACCTACCCCCACTGAATAACAAAATAACAACAGAATTGAACAGAGATACAGGTAGGCAGTGGACAGCTACTTTTTTGGGCCCATGGGTCTGCCAACAGAAAGGTTACATGTTCCTACCTCAACATGGTCATGGGTCAGAGACTTGGGTGTAATTCATGTCCAAACGAGTCAGACTGAGAGTGAATGAAATGATGACCAAGTCTCAAAATTGCTGTGAAAGACTGACCTCATCTTCTTTTCCATTCTTTATCTAGTTTTGTTAGATTGAAATGAAAGGTCAAATTCTGAAAACAGTAATAAAAATATGGCATTGTGTGTGTGTGTGTGTGTTTTGCAAGTGTGGAAGAAAGATTGCATTTTTATACAGATCATTAAAACTAAATAATCAAAAACCATTAAAGGACACAAGATACGTTAATCATTTTTGATGAATTAATCTTCATTATTATCCTATGTATTAATCAACCATTTGAATGTGCTTTGCAAGTTGTACCATAGTTTAAAAGAACGATTGACTAACAAATCATAATTCTTTCCCTTCCCATCTGTAGCCTAGTCTGTCTATTATATAATGTCATCACAATCCCATGGAAAATGTTCAAACATTTAGCAATTATGGCATGACAACCAACTAAGGGCTGATTTAGGCCAGAGGCTAAGCCATGGGCTGCACAGCCCTGAAGGCAAAATGATCATACAAGTATTATGTAGAAAGAGGGTCTCATGGCTTTGTTGAAAATGGTTGCCAAAATTGCACCAGAAATGTATAGTCTAAGTTTAATTTGGAATGCTTTGACAGAGTCGTTTATTCTATTGTTTCTAGTAATTCCTTATTTCTATGGTAAACAGAAATTAGAGCCTGTGGTCACATTGTTCTATGAACTAAATTGGAGGAACTGATTTTGTGTATATTTTAGTTTCTTGCAGTGTAGTTTGCGTTGGGCTCAGCGCATACCGCCTATCATCTGAATGCCCTATGTGGCACGAGGCATCATGAAGTACAACCCTTAGCTGTGAAATTGTTGTAAAATTAAAGTAAAACATTATGTAATGTCATAACTGTGGTATAACATTCCTAATATTCCAAAACTAACACCCAATCTGCATTCAGGAAACTGTACACCACGGTTATAACAAAATATTACATTTAACTCTTCTATTTCTGCTGGAAATTATTTTATGATAAGTATCTCTGCTAGGAACAGCCCTTACAGGAGCTGTAGTTTATGGGCCAAACACCACAACTACTGTATACAGTACACTCCTTTTTCCTTGTTTCTAATTAATACACTGTGGAACATTTTTTTGGGCCTACTGAAAGTATGTCAACTTGTCCAGCATGTAGTGTAATTATGAATAATGAAAAATCATGCCAATGGTAATCAATGTCTGTCATAGGGATGTCACGAGAACCGATACTACCGAAACCTTCCGGTTCTAAAATGACAAAACACTGACGATGCCAATTTTTTTGAAGTAGTGTTGGCACCGATACTCCGATAGCAACGATGCCAGTGTTGGCAATACTGTAGCTAGTTAGCTTTGTCAGGGGAGGATAACTGAAAATAGCAGGGAAAATCAAAAGCTAATGAAAAGGGCTTCGCCTCCAGTTGCTAGCTAGGTAGTCTGCTTCGTTCGACGGAGGATAATATACTTTTCTCATTTTTACACTTGTAGCTGCACCATTCCCGGAGGTACTGCAATACCGAGTTGATGCGTGGAGCAGACGGAGCAAGCCCCGTTTCCGAATCCCTGTTCGAAAAATCAACTTAATATATATAGTTCCCCGGTGGGGAACGTATTAGATAGTAAACTGATTAGAACATATGATTCAAAGCTTTCATTATCCAATACAATACAGCCGTATGGGACCAATTCCCAACACATTACACACAATAATTCGCTCCGATGTGAAGCTAGCTTCTTTAGGGAGCCAGCTTCTTTAGTGGATTCCTAGCCTTTCGTAGTTTCGCCTTCAAAGTTTCATTCAAGGCGATAAACATCGCTTAACAAAC
>JACXGM010019619.1:0-18306 GCA_016801145.1 Umbra pygmaea
CACACACACACACACACACACACACACACACACACACACACACACACACACACACACACACACACACACACACACACACACACACACACACACACACACACACACACACACTAACACAGACCCCCCGTCAAGTCCCTGTACAGCTGTAGACATACCAGGGGTAATGAATCTCAGCCAGCCAGTACTGTGATATCATATAGACTGAGGGGGGATTTCCGACTGGCAGTGTCTTGCTCTCTTTCAAACACACACATACAAAGTCTCTGTCATAACACACAGTCAAACAGTCACAAACACAAAGTTACACACAGTCACAGACATTCACAGACTCACACAAAATCAAACACACATAAGGTCACACACACAGGGTCACGCACACATTCACACACACAGTCACACACTAGGTGGTGTAGGGGTGTAAGGGTGTAGCAGATGTTGGGGTGTAAGAGGTGTAGGTGTGTAGAAGGTGTAGGGGTGTAGAGGTGTGGTAGTTGTAGGCTTATAAGGGTGTAGGAAGTGTAGTTGGTGTAAGGGTTTATGAGGTGTAGGAGGTGTAGGGGTCTAGTAGGTGTAAGGGTGTAGAAAGTGTATGTGGTGCAAGGGTGTAGGGGTGAAGGAGGTGTAAGTGTTTGCGATGTGTTGGGGTGTAGGGTTGTAGGAGTTTAGAAGGTGAAGGATGTAGGAATATAGGGTTGTAGGGGTGAATGAGATGTAAGGGTTTACAAGGTGTAGGGGTGTAGACTTGTAGGTGTCTGGAAGGTGTAGGATGTAAGGGTGTAGATTTGTAAATGTGAATGAGGTGTAAGGGTTTAGAAGGTGTAGGGGTGTAGGGTGTACGGGGTGTAGGGTTGTATGTGTCTAGAAGGTGTAGGAGGTAGGGATGTAGGGTGAATGAGATGTAAGGGTTTACAAGGTGTAGGAGTGTAGTGTGTATGGGGTGTAGGTGGTATAGGGTTGTAGTTGGTGTAGTGGTATAGGAGCTGTAGGGGGTAGGAGGGATAGTGGTATAGGGGTTAGAGATGCCACAAGTTAGTGTAATAGATTACTTTTCTGGGTTGGGCTGAGTTGAGAACATATAGGAAATTCCTCACTACAACCCTAATGACCAGGTTAAAACATTTCTGTAATTTTAGAATGTTTCCCATTGCTCCAATGAAGGTAAAATACTGTTAACTTTTACAGTGGATATCCCGTCAAATTACAATTTTATTTCCAATGTAGTTATGTTTTAGTTTTTCATAGATCACTGCTCTATGAAGGGGTGTATGGTGTTAGGAGTTGTAGTTCGGTAGGAGCTGTAGGAGGTTTAGAGGTATAGGAGGTGTAGGAGTTGTAGGAGTTGTAACAGTGTAGGAGGTGTAGGTGGTAGGGGTGTAGGAGTGTATACTGGTTGGAGGTGTAGGTGTTGTAGTAGTTGTATGGGTGTAAGAGGTGTAGGTATGTAGGAGTTGTAGGAGATGTCGGGGTGTAGGGTTTTAGGATGTGCAGGGGTGTAGGAGCTGTAGGTGCTGTAGGGGTTGTAGAAGTGTAGGAGAAGTAGGGTTGTAAAAGTATAGGGGTGTATGGTGTTAGGAGGTGTAGAATATAGGACTGCATTGTTTGTTCACTGTTATGTGTGATTGTTGCTTGTGCCGACTACATTTAGTGTTTTCTGTTATTATGTTGCTTGTTAAGCCTTCTAAAATATATTATATTTGGTGAAGCCTGCATCTGCATTCTGTTCCTTGATACACACAGTACTCACCACAGAATCACACACTGATATGGACACAGCAGGAAATCCAATGGGAGCCCTCCAGGCAGTGGAAGGCAATGCCCAACGCTTCAATCAACATCAGCAGCAGCTGGCCCAGCAAAATGCTGCTATGCCGGAGTTACTCCAAACCCTTAATAGCCTTAAAATTTCCAGCACGCCTGACACTCTACCTGGAGGGGCGAGACTGCATCAGGTAGTGTTGGGATTACCTTGGCTTCAACTACATAACCCTACCATGAACTGGATAACCAGGAAAATTACAGCCTTGTGCCGGAAGACCTGCCTGTCGGTGGCTTATAATTCAACATCGGTGGAGAGTCTGTATTTTGCCCTCCAGTCCAACATTTTCGATGTCTTTTCGGTGTGCCATTGACCTGATGGAGGGACAGCAAACCCCTAGAAGCTGTACCTACCCCCTGTCCAGGGCAGAAACGGAGGCCACGGAGAATAATGTTACAGAGGCCTTGAAACAAGGAATTTATTAGATGGCCTTAACTCTGCCAGTTTCATGTCAAAGAAAGGACTCCTCAAGCTGATGTCACCTTTCGGATGCTGAATAGGATGTTTACCTCGGCACCCATTCTGAAACACCCAGATCCTTTCATCTTGGAGTTTGATGCGTTGGAGGGGGGCATGGGCGCTAGTCTTTAACAATTACATGGTAAGCCTGAAAGAAACTTACCCCTGCAGAGAGGAATTACAGCATGGGTGACAGAGAGCTGCTGGCAGTGGTCCTTGCTTTGGAGGAGTGGCGACAATGGCTGGAGGGTGCTGTCCATCCATTCCAGATCCTCACAGATCATTGAAATCTGGAGCATTTACGAGCCGCCAAGAGGATGAACTCACGTCAAGCCAGGTGGGCTCAATTTCTTACGCGTTTCCAGTTTGTCTTTACCTACAGGCCCGGGTCTAAGAATGGGGACGCAGAAGCCCTCTACTGAATGCACCAACCAGGGGAGAGCCATGACAGTGGAGTTCCCATTCTACCCCCATCATCGTGGCACCTGTTATCTGGAACATTGATGAGTACATAATGTCTGGCAACTTAGAGAGACTCAGCACAAAGAAACACACCACTAGGATGTGTCCCCTCCAATGTGCGGGATTGTGTACTAACCTGGGCACATACATCTCCTTCAATTGGACATGCAGGTACCACACGCACCATACATGCACAAATGCAAGAGTATCGGTGGCCCACCTTAAAGGCAGATGTCTCAAGGTACATTACCTCATGCTCAGTATATGCTCAAACAAAGTCACCACGGACTGCCCCGTCAGGCAAACTAGTTCCTTTGCCAGTACTTCAGCGGCCTTGGACACACCTCTCCATTGACATTGTCACTGATCTCCCACTCTCTGACGGCTTCACTACAATCATGGTAGGGGTTGACCATTTCTTTAAATCATGTTGATTCATTTCCCTGACTGGTTTTCCATCTGCTCTCCAGGTGGCTGAGTTTCTCTTCCATCAGGTTTACCGCCACCATGTTCATCCGGAGGACATTGTCTCCGATCTTGGTCCCCAGTTGACCTCCCACATGTGGAAAGCCTTCCTGGACAAGATAAGGGTCACGGCCAGCCTTTGTCGGGGTACATGCCTTAGTCCAATGGACAGGTGGAGCAAATGAATCAAGAGCAAGGAAGGTTTCTCTGAAGTCATTGTCACAACCAATATGGTGAATGGGCTATGTTTTTACCATGGGCAGAACATACACAAAATTCCATCGTTTACTCCGACGTCACCGCTATTGATGACTGGTTCCTTAAAGCTGGTAACCTTTGGGATGTGGAACATGTACATCTCCAGAGCGCTGTGCGTTACCAGAAAGAACAAGCTGACAAACATTGTAGCGAGGCCCCCGTATACCAGCCGGGGTATATTGGTTATCAACACAGGATCTTCCTCTTCATCTGCCTTGTAAAAAACTGAGCCCCCGGTTCGTAGTGCCATTTAGAGTCCTCCAGAGGATTAACAAGGTGTCGTACCAGCTGCTCTATCCTCCTCAGTACTACATCTCACCAACATTTCATGTGTTTCTTCTCAGGCCGGTGGTTCCTGGTGCCCTTTCAGATGCCGTCCCCCTGGACACACAACCTCTGCCCTTGGACATTGACAGCAGTCACGCGTACACCAAGATATGTGGAGGAAGACTGTAGTACCTGGTGGACTGAGAGGGGTATGGTCCTGAAGAGAGTTGTTGGGTTCCGGCTGGGGACATGCTGGACCCGAATCTTATCTGGGACTTCCACTTTCGCCTCCCCTACCATTCTGCACCTCATCCTCAGGGTCATCCACAGGGTCGGCACCATCCATCGCGATGCCCCGCATCCGGGGGTGTACTGTCATGTCCCCATTTGTTGCTCCCCGCTGGCGTTCTCCCTCACCTACATATTGAAACACTATTCTGAGTGCACCATGGCGGGAAGCAAAGGAACGGACACCAAACGTACCCCAATCACCTCAACCCTGATAACTCCACCTCACCTGTACCTCTTTAGCACAAAAAAAGTAGCATATAGGACTACACTGTTTTATCACTGTTGTGTGTGATTGTTGCTTGTGCTGACTATATTTTATTTTTTCTGTTATTTTGTTGAATTTTAAGCCTACTAAAATGTATGATCTTCTGTGAAGCCTGTGTCTACGTACTGTTCCATGATACTCACAGTACTCGTCACACTAGGTAATTAAGTAGTTACTAGTTATTTATGGTAGTTAGTCAATTGTCATATATTATTTTGTATTATATAGACCTTAATATGTAAAACGATTCCTGTTTTTTTGTTTTATCACCGATTATTTGGTCAAATCACAATTTGTGCTTAAACATAGAGACACAACCAATGAGAAATATTAGAAGGGGTGGGGTTCTGGTTTGAGGGGGTTCCAGTTTGAGCATGTGAGTGGAGTATTTGCACTTGGATGAGGCTCCTGTGTTTTAGCTACCTTTTCTACATTTGACATGGCATTCTAATTTCTAAAGCACATTGTATTTCCATTTTATATTTATACGTTTTTAATTTACCTTTTCAAAAGGAAAACAACTCGTTGCTGTAGTTTCTTTCAAGCCTTGCCCTTGCCTCTACTGAATCTCATCCAGTCACACTGGCAGAGCGGGAATCCCATCTCAAGTCCCACCTGAAGGCCTTCCGAGCTGATTTAATCATGGAAAATATGGCTGCTCTCGTGGTCCAGATGAAAATAGCTATTGACGCAGCTCATGCCCCCTTTTCTGCGGCCTTGGATGGGGTATATGCTGCTGCTGAAAGAATGCCATTTTAGTGATTTGATTATAGCTCTGGAGCATACAGTTGCCTGTCAGGAAAAATGAAATCATCAGCTATCCAAGAAGACCGATGACCTTGAATGCCATTCCAGACAATTTCATCTCTGGGTGGTCAGATGACATTGAGGATGCTGAGGGGAGCAACCTGAGGTACTCCCCTCCATTTTCCAATCGCCTTCATATCCTGATTCCACTTCTTCTGTGATATACAGGCTGTGTTACTGTGGAAGGGGAGAGAGGACCTTGTTTACCGCAGCAGGAAAGTGTTTTTATTCCCATACTTCAGCTCAGGAGTGGCAATGAAGAGAGCTAAATTCTTCCCAATTAAATGACTGCTTCATTATAAAGGGGTAACATTTTTCCTGCATTTCCCTGCTCGACTCCACGTTGAACATTCAGGGCAGAAGACACAGTTTGACTACACCGAGGATACCTTCCGGTAGGACTGGCACTTTCAGACTTCTTAACCTGCGAAAGTTTCAGGGAGGTGGTACTCTCTGTGTCACTCTCTCACCACATCTGTCACTCACTCTCTCAGTTTCTCCAGAGCCCATTTACCAATAGAAATTACCATTGAACTCTCTCTCACAAAAATTATCGATTTCTGGGATATTGTATATAATTTGTGGGCATCAGGGAGCCACTATGAACAATGTGGTAGACTCCCAAAACATCCGGGAGGGTTGGGATGTCTACACTTTGGTAACGTGTGAGTCTATACATTTTATCTGCTTCACGTGGAAGGTTTGTTTTTATGCTGGCAGCACAATAGATGACACATGATAGTGCAATAGTCCAAGCATTGTAAACTATAGGAGTCCTTTTGAATTCATTAGCATGTAACCACGGGCATGTTTTAATGTAATTAGTAGACTGTAATCAAGGGCATGTTTTCTTTGTTTTTTACTGCCCATTTTGTTTACTTATTAACTCTATAAGTATTGCATTTGGTTAGTTTGGATACTTTTTTGTGATTATTGTGGTGTTTTTATTTTGGAGGTATTATTTTTTTCTGCCTACTAATTATCTGGCTACAAACGTTATACTACATATGGTCATGTTTTTATTTTATTATCATTTGGATATATATATATATATTCTATATATATTTTATTTTCGACATATTCAGCTTTTTTTGTTTTTATTTTTTATTTTTTTATGCTTGAGAGCGTCAAAGCATCATAACCGTACATGCTAGACACTGACGCTTGGTACCGTTGGAAAGGGGGTGCTGTTGCAAATAACGAGGGGAAGTTTGTTCATGTGGGAAATTTTCTGCTACCTTATTTTGACTAGATAGGCAGTTGGAAATGAAAATGACAAAATATCATTTCTGTAAGAATGTAGGACATCACCCTGCATTAAAATTGTTTAGTTCTTGGAGGGGTATGGCTGTTTTTAAAAATGTATAGAAAAATATAGAAAATATTTACAGACAGTGTTGTATATACTTATTTGTATGTCCAAACTTTGTCACATTGAATAAACAGAATGTAGCGATCGCTTAAAGAAAGACCTAATTACTTTTGTACTCTTTAATAGTGCTATGGACACTGGATAAGATCTAGGTACAGAGTGAACGCCTAAATATTCAGAGTTAACACTTATAGCAACTCACTTGTTTGTAGCTACCGGACATCTTCATCAGACAACGTGAAGCAAACACGACATAAACAATATTCCTGATGATGCTCAGGGTAGCGAATATATATAGGAGAAAGGTCACAAACCACTCACTTACGTGACTACAGCAACTTGCATATACGTTCAATGATCCACACCTTTACCTAGTTGGGGTTGCATATATACAGAACTCGGATCTCACTAACACAACACAGCTACTCGTAATCCTTAATCCAACCCATCTACTCAATACAAGCCTTACCCAACCTAAATTCTATTTCCCAGCACCCCAACTAGGGAGAGGCGTGGCTAACCCCTAAAGGGCCATTGACACAATACTAAAAAGGAGAAACACAAACTCCATGCATAGCACTGGATGAATAAATAATATATGTGTATCAACACAAATATAGGAAATACTAAACACTATGCAAGCAAGTCCATATTTCTGTCCATGTGCGCCAGCCCACACTGGGCTAGACGTTACATTAAGATTTACATGTATTTCACAATAATAAACACAAAAATAAACATACCTTTTTGTTGATTTTTTGACTCTATATGACGTTATATATTAAATTAAATGTCTCAATTGTAAAATTTTATTCATTCAACTTGAGGCCAAGAGTCTTCTGAATCCAAAAATATAAGGCACATCACTGCAGAACAACGTATGAACCTTTCACAATCCAAAATATCAACATTGTGCCAGGCAGACTTTGACCCTCTTGGACCTTAAAGAACTAAACTGTATACCCTTCGTGTTGTGTTAATAGAATGTAGGTTCATATATATTCACAGCTATTACTATGGACCTTCTGCCATGTTGATTTAGATGTTAGACTTCTGTTCAGGTGCACTGGAGCTATCCTAAAAGTGATTGCTCTCACGATTCAATGTTTAATGTGGGCTTGGGTTAGGGGGGAGAGGGGTGTATATATTTCTCAATTTCTGTTTTCTTTGTTTGTGTTTGTATCCTTTTGCCTTCTGTTCTGTATGTTTTTCCTTATATATATTCATATATTCATATATTCATCTTAGATGGTTAACAATGCTAAAATGTTTGTCCGTTCTCTGGAAAATGATTCCCCTCAATATTTTTGAAGGCTAACAATGTTGTCCCTTAAATTCCTATGTTGGAATGGCCAGGTTTTAAATAGTAAAAATCTGGTCCCCGGAGTTCTCCCTTTTTAAAAAGCTTAAAGCATATGTATACGATATAATTCTAGGTTTAGTCTGATTTTCAATTCCCACTTCTATTCCAAAGCGAGAGGAGACGCAATTCTAGTTAGTAAACTGATAAATTATTCAGCTACTTATACTATGTTGGACAGTAGGTATGTAATTGTAACAGGCTCCATTTGGCACACCCCTGTTGCATTGGTCTGTGTTTATGCATCTAGATTTGATAATGTGGATTTTGCCATTAGGATGTTGTGGAAAATCCTCTCACTAAACACTCACCGACTGATATATGCAGCAATTTTTGATCCCACAATTGACCACTCCAATGCCAGAACTGTGTCCCCCTCTAGCATGTCAAAGGCCTTTTAGCATGTCAAAAGGCCAGTTTATATATATATATATATTTTTTTTTTAACAAATAAACAACTGAAATTGGGTGTGCAAAATGATTCATCCCCCTTAAGTTAATACTTTATAGCGCCACCTTTTGCTGTGATTACAGCTGTAAGTCACTTGGGGTATGTCTCTATCAGTTTTGCACATCAAGAGACTGAAATTTTTGCCCCTTCCTCCTTGCAAAACAGCTCGAGCTCAGTGAGGTTGGATGGAGAGCGTTTGTGAACAGCCGTTTTCAGGTGTTTCCACAGATTCTCGATTGGATTCTGGTCTGGACTTTGACTTGGCCATTTTAACACCTGGACATGTTTATTTGTGAACCATTCCATTGTAGATTTTGCTTTATGTTTTGAATCATTGTCTTGTTGGAAGACAAATCTCTGTCCCAGTCTCAGGTCTTTTGCAGACTCCATCAGGTTTTCTGCCAGAATGGTCCTGTATTTGGCTCCATCCACCTTCCCATCAATTTTAGCTATCTTTCCTGTCCCTACTGAAGAAAAGCAGGCCCTAACCATGATGCTGCCACCATCATGTTTGACAGTGGGGATGGTGTGTTCAGGGTGATGAGCTGTGTTGCTTTTACGCCAAATATAAGGTTTTGCATTGTTGCCAAAAAGTTCGATTTTCGTTTCTTCTGACCAGAGCACATTCTTCCACTTGTTTGGTGTGTCTCCCAGGTGGCTTGTGGCAAACTTTAAACTACACTTTTTATGGATATCTTTCAGAAATGGCTTTCTTCTTGCCACTCTTCCATAAAGGCCAGATTTGTGCAGTATATGACTGATTGTTGTCCTATGGACAGACTCGCCCTCCTCAGCTGTAGAGCTCTGCTGTTCATCCAGAGTGATCATGGGCCTCTTGGCTGCATCGCTGATCAGTCTTCTCCTTGTATGAGCTGAAGGTTTAGAGGGACGGTCGGGTCTTGGTAGATTTGCAGTGGTCTGAAACTCCTTCCATTTCAATAGTGTTGCTTGCACAGTGCTTCTTGGGATGTTTAAAGTTCGGGAAATCTTTCTGTATCCAAATCCGGCTTTAAACTTCTCCACAACAGTGTCTCGGACCTGCCTGGTGTGTTCCTTGTTCTTCATGATGCTCCCTGTGCTTTTAACGGACCTCTGAGACTATCACAGAGCAGGTGCATTTAAACGGAGACTTGATTACACACAGGTGGATTCTATTTATCATCATTAGTCTTTTAGGTCAACATTGGCTCATTCAGAGATCCTCACTGAACTTCTAGAGAGAGTTTGCTGCACTGAAAGTAAAGGGGCAGAATAATTTTGCTCGCCCAATTTGTCAGTTCTTTATTTGTTAAAAAAGTTTGAAATATCCAATAAATTTTGTTCCACTTCATGATTGTGTCCCACTTGTTGTTGATTCTTCACAAAAAATTATAGTTTTCTAGCTGTAATATGTTTGAAATATGTTATATATATATATATATATACTTTTATATATATATATACATAACTGGCCTTTATTTCAAAGGTCGCAATAAAGCAAAGGAAGTACATTTAAAAAAACAAACATCTGGAAGTCAGTAGTGGAGGAGCTGTAAAGGAAGTACCCGCCTGCAAGGGATGTTCTAAAGTAAACGGAACCCACCCTCGACGGGGCAGGGATCATTTCATTTGTCAACACTAAAGCTGGCATTCTATCGGTTGGGTAATTTTGAATTGTAACACTAACAATCTGAGGGCACAGAAAAAATCAGTGAGGAGAAGATTTGCAAGCGTGAAGAAGCAGCCTCAGTGTGAGGAGTAAGGCTCAAGTTGAGAGCAGGAAATCTATCTAAGCAGCAACCTATCTTAGTCCAAGCAGAAAGTTTGAGCACAAGCAGAGCAAATCCAAGCACAAGCAGTGACTATTTGAGTGTGAGAGTAAGGTTGTGAGGCAAGTTATTACAAAATTTAAACGTAATATCTGTGAGAAATGCTCTCAAATTGAAATAATGCGCTCTTGAAGAAAGACAGGAATACAACTCCATAGAGAAGGTTTGTGCTTGTTAGTGGGGCTGAGGGGGCTAATATTTGGTGGGGAGGGGCTTGAGGGAGGTCATGTTTAGTGGGGGGGGGTTGTGAGGGTCATGTTAGGTTGGGGCGTTAAGGGAGGCCATGTTTGGTGGGGGGGGTGTTCTGTTTGTTGCGGGAGGTATATGGAGGGATAAAAATTATAAGGTACATTCGTTTTTTTTTACCTGTGCTCATTTCTTTGTCAACCCTAATAAAAAATATTATAAAAAATGAAATATTAGAAGGGTTTAGCTTTGTTGTTGATTTTCCTTTTTGCACTGATGCGGCCAGGTAGAATATAACCCAGCAAAAAGTACAAGGATACAAAACTAAAGTGAAAAAAACATTCTAAATTGTTAGTTATTATTTATGGCAGTTATTATTTAGTTAAGGTATCTGTTCTGTAAGTTACTTGTTGGAAAGTGTAGTAGATCCACATTAGTCATGTTGTTCCCTCCTGCTGTCCTAAAGGTTGAGAGACCCTTTACCCTGTCTGTCCTGGGCAGAGACCTCCTTCCTGGCGTCCATGATGTCACAGAACCAGTCAGGACAGATCCAGCCAGGACAGAACCAGTCAGGACATGGTTCTGACACCCTCAGTCAGGATGTCTTCAATCAGCTGTTGGAGATGCTGGACCAGTGAGTTACAGCAACACCTACCCAGATACAAACTCACAAACGTACACATCCATCCACATCCATGCTCAAACACACATTTGTATTTCTATCCCTGTTGATATCAGGAAAATGTATATACAATAATCTAATCTTAACCCTAAACCTAAACTAATCCTAACCTTCCATAATTTAAACAGGTGTAATTGTAACTCAGCCCTGTTGCCAAACATTAAACCTCATCTGCAATGCTTAAATCTAAAACAAACTCAACGGGAAGTTCTCTTTTAAACCCAATGCCTATCCAGACATTTTTTATAGAGAGGATTGGCACAGTGTTACTCTTTCTCATCTTCACATGTACAGAGACCTGGCTCACATCACACACAGTATATCAGCCATGTTCTCCATGTTCTCACACACAGTATAACAGCCCTGTTCTCCATGTTCTTACACAGTATAAAGGCCCTGTTCTTCATGTTCTTACACACAGTATAACAGCCCTGTTCTCCATGTTCTCACACACAGAATAACAGCCCTGTTCTCCATGTTCTCACACAGTATAAGAGCCATATAAAGTATAAAGTATAACAAGTGAGTCATTCCTGTTCTCCAGGTCAGCATTCCACTCATTGCAGCCCATAGAGCTGAACTTCTCAGATGGCCCAGGAGACACAGACAGTTCTGCAAGCAACACCATCCAGATCAGTATGGACTGCATCACCATGCACCAGGGCCAGGAACCATTTACTGTGAGTGTAATGTAACATTGTACCCTACACTACAATACAATGTACATTACCGTAGGCTACAATGCATTGTAAACAACACTACAATACAATGCAGTAAAATACATCATATGGATTCCAGGACATTTGGCCACTAGTTGTAAAAGTGGCGAGGTTGAGCCAAAATGGGTTCCCAGAAATTCTGTTCTATGTTATCTATGTGCTGATTTGTGTCCCATGTCATCAAATCTACTCAATGTCTACAATGTAATTATTTCACTAAAAGATGCAGACCAGTGAAAAAAGCTTGTTGGTTCTTAAAAACATGTTTGCCATTCAGGCTGGCTAATGATTGTGTTAGTTGCTAGCCAGCTAGCCAACATAATCAACTCAGTCAGGGAACAACATAACTGGAATGACAGTCACTGGGCAGTTAGGGAGCCTAGTGGTTAGAGCGTCTGACTGGGATCCGAAAAGTCCATGGTTCTAATCTCCCAACTACCGAGGTGAATGCTTTGTCATTCTGTCCCTGAGCAAGACAGTTAAATCTACTTGCTCTTCCCCCTCCTGTAACATCCACTCCTGATGTTGTTGCTCCAAATAAGAATTGGTTTGTTCATCTGGTTTAACTTGTCTGGTTAAATAACCGTAAAATAAAAAATAGGTACCGTATTAAAGGATTGTTTTTATTGGCGTTACTTCTTTTGGCATTTCCTTGAATGTATGCAAAGATAATAACCTGATTTTGTCTAGCTGAGACAAAGGTGTTCTGGACTGCACAGCACACAGCATTTGCTCATATGATAATTCAAGGGGAGTTCACATATTAAAAGTGAAACAAATCCTTGAAGTCATACAGGGCTTCAGTTAAAGATAGTCACAATTTTTGTGATTGCAAAACTATTTTTAGGCCCATAATTTTTGTCTGGATTTGTAGTATATTATATTGTTTATATTATATGCACAATCTGAGTAGAATCACCATCTTACTATAGAAACCTGAAGTGTTCTCAAAGCTTGCAGGCATTCTCTTACTGAGTGTCAGGTAGAGAATCCCCAACAAACGATTTTGACTGGGACAGTCCCGATTTTCAGTTGTGTGACCTGAGTTCCGACAAAAGCCTGTCAGGAGGCTATAATGTCCCGGTTTACACCAACCACTATGAAATTGTCCCGGTTGTAGCGATTACATAGACAACGTAGTGTTATTATAGCCTGATCACTAACTAATCCCATGTAGAAAGACTAATAACACATCCAGCTTATGATTTTAATAATGTTTGTGTGTGTCAGTCAATCGTAGCGGTCTGCGTCTGCATAATCTGTGCAGCCAGCGTTACAATGTATATTTGTAAACAATGCCTCTTCTTATCTGTCTCGTTTTAACTGTTAGGCTATACCGCTAGCTAGCTAGGCTACACTACAACAATGCTGAAGAAAAAGTTGGCATTCACTAAAGATGAAAACTGTCTGCACCGTTTAAGACTGTTGTTCTTCATACATACGGGATTGGGGAGCATTGTTTAAAGAGATGGAGGTTCTCTCCTGGACCCTGCTCAACAGAGTCCCTCAATGGGATGAGGTTGAATCATCCCTACAGTATCTGTCATCAAAATTAAACCAATGCAAGATTGACGAGAACCAGCTGTTCGACGAGACCTCATCAGTGAGGGGCGTACGCAACAGGGATGGTCAATCAGTGGAACGCCAATGGCAAGTCAGCGGATGAGCACTGGGTGGAATTGTTTGTGCATTTCAAAAGCAGGGAGATTCCATTCAAAAACGTAGGTCTCCTTTGTCAGTTCGTACCAGCAGAGGCGTCATGCCCATTGAAACTGATGGCACGTGGCCCCTCACATTTTTGAGGCAAGTAGATTTTCTTTTTAATATCTGTATTTGTGGGCACACATTTGCGTGTGTTGTGCACACTGTGCCCCCTTAAAAATAATACTGTGCCCCCTAGGTGCATGACGCTTCTGTCTACCAGGCACAAATGCTCCCGTTGAGTGGATCTTTTCACTCATGAACAACACATGGACTGACTAGAGGAACCGCATAACCATTTAGGCACGTGGGCACATCATTATGATTTATTAAGCATGATCATGATTATTTATTTTTCTTTAAAAACATGTGGTAATCACTGCACAAATTCTGAATTGAACACAACTTGTGCATAATGATGTACCCTCCTAACCTAATCCTTTGGTTGATGTGTTCATGCATGAGGTCATGATTGAGAGGCTATAAATTCATGTAAATTCCTGATGATTCATAAGATATAAAGGTGAAGTAATAAATGAAGTAATGGACAAATTATGAATTAATTGTGAATTCATAATTCATGTACCCTTACCATAAAGTGATACCATGACTTTAGTTAAAGCCTGTGGCAGCAGTTCCAAATCTTTTGTTTAGTGTCATGCAATAAAAAATACCTTTTCACAAGGTCAGTAGGTGCATTTTCCAAAAGAATGCTTTAATTCTAAAAAATAAAGTTGGTCCAACACGAAACTCACTTAATGTCTTTTAATGTTATGTCTTAGATATGTAGGCTATATACCAAGAAAATTCATGAATATTAACTGAGAATGGAAATAACATCCAAATGGATAAACAAAGTAGATGATTGGGACTGAAATGAAAACATCAGAGAATTAAAATGGCACCCAGATTATTTTCAGTTGGAAATGTTAGTAGACATAGGTGTGATTGTGACAGACAAAATCATAAGACTTGGAATGTTGCTTAGACAATCTTCATGCACAATAAATGTGTTATCAAATACAATATGGTACAATATAATACAACTCCAGGAAATGAGAACAACAATGAACAACAATACAAACACACAACACAATAAAATATAGTAAAATACAGTACCAAATAATACAATGTAGTATACATATAATTTTAAAAAAACACAGTAGAGTGTGATAAAGTAGAATGTAATCCTATAAAGTGCAGCACAATATAATGTAATAATGTGCAATTGAATAAAATACAATACAACGTGAATGCCAATATAATGAAGTAAAATGTAATACAATCCTATTTAATACAATGAATAACAAAGCAAAAAAGTTCAGTATATTAGAGTAAATTAGAATTAAGGACAATAAAGTGCAATGCAACACAATAATATAAAGTAGATAACAGTTAACATACAACAACATCTATTGTATATTGGGGGGAGGAGCTATAAGGAGGATAATTTACTGTGAGACTGAGTTGCAAAAATATTTTGCTTTTAATTTTGTTTACAATCCAATAAATAATATTTAGAATAAATCACATTTAGAATAAATCACATTTAGAATAAATCACATTTAGAATAAATCACATTTAGAATAAATCACATTTAGAATAAATAACATTTCATCCTTGTCCAAATCGTTAATTTGACGAGATCAACTACATGAATAAAATGAAGAAATATTCTGGGGGTTTTAGTGGTAAGTACCAGGCTTAAGAAGACGTTAGATATTCAACATCTGCAGCTGTTGATGTCAACAATGGGATTTCCCTGATTGAAGTTGATGCAGAGTCATATGTGACCGTTACAGGTTGTGACCAATTCGAAAAAGCTTTTGTATTGATGGGACATTTGGATATTTAAATAATATGCAGTATGGTTAGAGCTACATGGATTTGTAGACATCAATAAAACCTGTTCAGTTAAATGTGGTAAAGACTAAAATGAGATTAGTTACTTTCATTGATGCTGTTTGGAGATGGGAACAGAATGGACTTATTCAGCATTGAATATACAAATCTTCTTCATGTAAGTGCATTTATTTGCAGAATTTTTCAGGTTAAATAATGTTTAAGGAATACTTTATGAAGCCTAATTTTCCAATGCTAATCAGCTTTGCTGTGAGTTACTTCTGATATAGTTAAATCCACCCAACACTTGGGACCAAAAAGGTGCTTGATTTTGATTAGAAACAGGTGCCAATTTACCCCTCTGTCTTCACATTTCTGAAGTTCATTAGAACTTGTTTTTTCTTTATCCTAAAAAACTGTATGATTTTCCAATTTGATGGCTAGTATATTTATATTTGCTGATTCATTTTAGCATCTTATTTAACGTCTTAAGGATCCGTGTACCGGCATCGGTACTTACAGGCTGCTTTCAGCTTCACTTGATTACAATCACTCTTCACACAAATGCTATTTTACTGAACATAGACATGTCTTACATGTACAGAAAGCTTAGAATCCGATGCATTTAACGAACACATCCGATTTACAATAGCTATGACATTAGTGCATTTAGTATCATGTGACGTTAGTGCATTTTAAACAAACCCGTTCATTATTGCGACTCAGCTAATACATTCACGTCTTACAAATTTTATTTTACTTACAGTCAGCTATCTTTCTCTGATTCATCATCCAAAGGGTCCCAGCAATGAAATTGAACATTGTTTTCATTGGTAAAATCCATTTGTTATGTGAAAACAATCAAAAACTCAATCCAACTTTACAGCAAACCGCACTGTTCACAAACAGTCATCCGAATATTTCTGGAATTTCAACCTTCAAAAAAGTATTCTAGCCCCTGAATTCTATCTGATTCTGAATCCCAATGTTCGCAGACATCTGATTCATCATTCTAAACTCCAGGAAAGCTGAAATACATGACTATATGTCTGTGCATAGCCTGTGTATACTCACATCTGGGTCACGCTGATTCACCAGAACGGCACTCACTTGATTGACAGTAAATCCATCAAATCATAACTGAACCATCTGAATTCATCCTAGGTAGACAGTCAAAGTCAAAGTCAAAGTCAAAGTTGTTTATTTGTCATATGCATCGGAGTACATCACATCATTCTATGCAGAGAAATTCTTTTTGACAAGGCTCGACACATCTACACAGAGGCTTAAAAATGTAATATACAATATAAAGAATTTTTAAAACGATAATAATAATAATAACAAAATACACTATGTACTAAGCAGTGGTCCGGAGAGTGTACGACAGCAGAAGTAATAAATATTATAAAATATGGAATGGAAAATTACTTTTAAAGGTGCATTGAATTCTGCTACATCAGATGTAGAGTGGATAAAGTGACCAGAGAATGTCAGGGCTCAAGAAATGATTTGTGATTGTGATCAATGTTCCATGTTGAGCAGCCGAATGGCCTGCGGAAAGAAACAGTTTTTTAATCTGGTAGACAGTCAATGAGCTGGGCTATTCAGTCATGTTTGGTTGATCCTTGTGAGCCACACAGAACATAAACTACAGGCTGGATTCCTGGCTTTTACGCAGTGCTCTTTAAGGTGTTCCAGATGCAAAATATTTTCTGTTTTTTTACTTTAATCATTTTAAAGTTTTTATAAAATGCTTCCCAAAGGTCTAAAAGCTTTTTCCAAAAAGAGAAATATTAATTTTATCGACGGTTAGGAAGAAATTTGCAGAGAAAGTTATACACAATTGATGAATGACTCTGCATGTGACCACAGCTTTGTCTCCAAATGTTTAGTCTACTCATTGTTTGTTTATTTCATTGGCTTGGAAACATTTCAACATTTTTTTGTTTTCACATTAGATTAATTATTATTATTTATTTATTGTATTATTATTGTACGTGCACAAAGTAGAGAAACTAGCATGTGATTATAGGAAAATTAAGTTCTAATTTGACACCAGGTCATTGTTGGCTGCTAACTTGGCCATTTATATAAATATGTGAGTTTTGTAAGGATAAAAACTTTTTTGTAACCATATTATGTTTATATATTTATTTATATGAAAATTATTAGTTTGAACACTTGGGTACATTTGGGTACATTTGTGCGCAATACTGATGGACACTTGTGGTCCTCTTACAAATGAGTCACTATCTCCTTGGCTGTTGAGTTTATCATTCAAATATTTTAGTTATATATTGTCCTCCCTTGGGGGACATGATTAGAAGTGTGCCCAGCACTCAATTCCAATATACAGCTTTTTATTTGCATTTGAAAGATGATGTGGAGAAACAAAAACACAAAAAATGTATGTATATTCTTTCATCTTTTGCCAGATTCACTGTGTAATTTTATTCAAAATTATTTTTACATATCCACAAATTTCAAAGTCTTTCTTTTCAAAAAACATTAAGAATATACATCTCCATACTCCAGGTCCAATATAACAAGAGGTTACATTTGGTTATGTTTTTTAAGCAAAAATTGAGTTTTAGAACCCAATCCTTAAGAAATTTTAACCAGAACCCCCTCATGAGATATGACATGCATTGTGTAAGGAGATCTAGTAGCAGTCTCGAAGATTGTTAATGTAGTGAGGTGGTGAAGTGGTGAGGTGGTGGGGTGGTTAATGCGCTGAGGTGGTTAACGTTGTGAGGTGGTTAATGTGCTGAAATGGTTAACGAGGTGAGGTGGTTAACCTGCTGAGGTGGTTAATGTGGTGAGGTGGTTAATGTGATGAGGTGGTGAAGTGGTGAGGTGGTGGGGTGGTTAATGTGTTGAGGTGGTTAACGTTGTGAGGTGTTTAATGTGCTGAAATTGTTAACAAGGTGAGATGGTTAACCTGCTGAGGTGGTTAATGTGGTGGGGTGGTTAATGTGGTGAGGTGGTTAATGTGGTGAGGTGTTGAGGTGGTTAATGTGGTGAGGTGGTGAGGTTGTTAATGTGGTGAGGTGGTTAATGTGGTGAGGTGGTGAGGTGGTTAATGTGGTGAGGTG
>JACXGM010019620.1:0-18319 GCA_016801145.1 Umbra pygmaea
GTATTTACCCTCATATATAATTGCTAATTAGCAAATATCTGTTAGCCAGCCTACTTCCTAATGTCACTCAAATTAGATGATTTGAGTGAGTCTGTCATCTGAATCGAATGGTAAGAAATACGAATCGTTGGATAAACCCCCTTTGAAGTGCATAAAGTAGTATACATGTAACTGTATGTTAAGGCATTTGACACTGGTGTTCATGAAATCAGTGTTGAAGACCGAGGTGAAATCAGTTTTATAGTTCAATATTCAACAGAAATTCACATTCGTATCTACGTTATGACTCCACGTCATATTTAGGGACCGGGGTAAAAGAGTAATCAGCTTGAATACCAGATAACCTGAGAAGGGTATTCCTGCACAACCGGAGGCTGCAGTTTTAGGACCCCAGTTCTAGGACCACAGTTTCAGGACCCTAGTTTTTTGTGTCTAGATTGCAGAGTGATACAGACAGGCGATTTTTACTTTCTATCACTAAATCCAAGCCTTACCCAAACCCTTACCCTAACCTTAACCACTCTAAAACCTTGCTGTTAAGCCCATCTAAAATATATTAACATGCTACAGTGTGAAGAGTGAAGCCCAAATAAATATCTGGATATTTTAATCCATAGTGGACATCATTTCACCATCTATCATTGTATTGTCTATAATATTTATTTACATTAACAAAAACCTCTAAATTAGTAAAAGTCTATAGATGGGACGGTAATTAATGTGTAAGTTTCAAGCGTCAACACAAAAAACTAGGGTCCTGAATCTGCCGTCCTAGAACTGGGGTCCTAAAACTGCAGCCTCCGGTTGTGCTGGAACATACTACTGGAGAGATAACCTAGCTGACTATTGTCTCAGTATGTTGGTCAAAATTTAAGGTAGAAATGTCTAACTTGATGTATATTCTACGGAGAGGAGCTGACCAATTTGTCCAACCTTTGGTTTGGTGAAAATGTTAGGTATTGATTAATCAATTGCCAATAAAGCAATGAAAACACACATTTTTACAGCTTTTGCCATGACATTCAAAATTGAGCTCATAGGAGTTTTAGGTATTGATAAGTGTTCTCCAGGCAGATCAGCCTTGGAGGCAGAAATCATTTGATTGGTTGATACAAAACTGAGGGCAGGCTTCAATGTCGAAAATGCTAACCATACACCTAACCTTAAAGGACAATTCCGGCACAAAATGAACCTAGGGGTTAATAACACATTGGTACCGAGTTGACCGTTGTCTGGGAAATGTTTTCATGCAAATTAAATGTGGCCAATTTTAGTGCAAACGGATAATTACCTTATAACGCTAGTTGTGAGGGCATGGATGAAGTAAAAAGAAATCGCTATTTTATACCACTAACAAAGCTCATAATTGCACCACACTTCCAAGGTAGCATAATGAGGTTCCCTACATGCAAACTGAGGCATTGAGAACTTTATAAGTGTACAGACAGTTTATTAAAATTTTTGTTTCAAAGACAGTACATTTCATGTATACATGCAGGCACCATCTTGGGATAACAGACTCGACCAGTTGAACCACAAACGCCGTGCTACCTGAGCTGGATAGTGACTTGGAATCTCCCATGCCAAGAGGTTTTTCCAGTCATTCATGATGTCTCACTTTTTGTGCATCAGAAACCCTTTCATTGCTCTCTCAGTAAGTTTAGGGTCATTTCCTCATTGCATGAGGAGGTTGGTTTTATCTGAGCAGATTAAATATTTCTGTGGACTTCAGAATTCATTGTTCCACTTCTGTCTGCATTCACATCATCAATGAAGACTATTGAGGTTGTTCCACTGTCAGCCATATAGGCCCAAGCCATGACACCTGTTACACCATGTTCACTTCTTCCAATATGTATGATTATACCCTAAAATTAAAGCTGAAAGTCTGATCTTCAACCTCATTGTCATTGTATCCTTTCAAAAGCGCTAGAGTACACAACCAAATAAAAGTATTTAACTGTCCAATGAAATATGGAGCTGACTATGCTGTCAAGACTTTTAAGATTGACACATCGAATATATTGAAGGTTGACTTTTTCTTTTTTTGTATTACAAACACTTCTTTTATTGGTCAGATGAAATATGCTAATTCTTTGAGATAGGAATTTTGGGTTTTCATTAGCTGTATGCCAAAATCATCAGTATTAAAACAATAAATGACCTGAAATATTTCAGTTGGTGTGCAATGAATCTAAATTATATGAAAGTTTAATTTTTATCATTACATTATGGAAAATAATGAACTTTATCACAATATGCAAATTTCTTGAGAAGGACCTGTATATACTCCACAATTTCTGGGGACCTGATTTCTCTCGACAGTGCCACTTTTACTACCAGTGCTCAAATATTACAGAATGCATAATTAAATAGCTACATTTAGTCATAAATGTTTCGATAATTCTTAAGAAATTTCTTGATAAAGAGTCTTTGTTAATATTTTTTTCTGTAGATTAACTGAAATCAGTTCATGCAGATATTTTTTTTATAAGCAAAACCTTAATAACAGACTGTTCAAGAGTACATGACAGATCCCTCTCATTACTGGCCTAGCAAAACATTTTATGCAGTCACTGTAGTGAGAACGTCACTGAAGCCATAATGTCCTAGAACTCAACAAAAGAACCAGCAGTGATGGTGTGCCCAATTACATTTCTTAACTCAAATATTTTAAACTTCTGCAAGTTTCTCCAGCTATATCCATCCATTTCCTTACCAGTTTGCATTTAGTTATCCTTTCACAGCTCCCATGTTCCCAGAAGGTCGACCCAGCTTGATGTAATTTTAGCAGAGGTTTTATGGTCAAAAACTTTACCCTGAGAAGTAAATATTAAGAAAGGAATCGGAGGTCCGCGAGACGTAATGGGCTAAGTCGCTGCCTTGCAGGATAACCTACGTTATTATAGTCAGTGGTTCGAGCCGGACTATAGGCCCCCAGCACGAGGCAGCGCAAATTGGCATTCGCTGCCCGGGATTTGGGATAGATAAGTCGGATTGTCTACCTTGCCATGTCACTCTCCAGTGATTTTAATCCTGGAAGTATAGTTGGTGAGCGTAATCATCCCTTACATTATCTGACTAAAGGCTTCTATGTTGGATGAAAAGAATGAAACATATGAGCGCCCTTCACCATCCTAAATCTGTCGAGGGTGGGTTGCAAAGCTGCAGACGTAGCAGGGTTAGTGAGGAAAAATGAACAAGAATAATTGGGAGGGGGGAAAATAATAAAACCAAAAAGAAATATTATACATGCATATAGCATATCCAATTGCTATTATTGTGCATGACGGTAGGGCACAACATGTTAAGTAAGGTCATATACTGCTGGTGTAACGCCCAGCCCAGTGTGCGCTTGCGTTTAACAGGGACTATGAGAATGGACTCCATTATATATTTATCTTCCTTATATAAATTTGTGCACTGCATGTTGCTTTATGTTGAAAATGTGTAAATGTCCCTTTAAGGCATGTGACACCTCTCTCTGGTTTCTATGTTGGATGAAAAGAATGAAACATATGAGCGCCCTTCACCATCCTGAATCTGTCGAGGGTGGGTTGCAAAGCTGCAGACATAGCAGGGTTAGTGAGGAAAAATGAACAAGAATAATTGGGAGGGGGGAAAATAATAAAACCAAAAATAAATATTATACATGCATATAGCATATCCAATTGCTATTATTGTGCATGACGGTAGGGCACAACATGTAAAGTAAGGTCATACACTGCTGGTGTAACGCCCAGCCAAGTGTGGGCTGGCGTTTAACAGGGACTATGAGAATGGACTCAAAAATTTGTGCACTGCATGTTGCTTTATGTTGAAAATGTGTAAATGTCCCTTTAAGGCATGTGACAACTCTCTCTGGTTTAGCCTTGCTACGATAGAGTTTAGGTTAGGTTAGTATCTTGTAGATCTGTTGATTAATGATTGCGTTCAGCCGTGTTCTATTAGTTAGTTAACCTTCCTGTATTTAAGGGCTGCCAAACTAGAGAGAGGTGTCGATCATTATTATATTGTTACTGGGTATTGTATTGTTGGAAGGCTGTCTGGGAGCTACACATAGAAAGTTGTGAAAAGTGTGTCGCTGCAGTTTGGAAGTATAGGCGTACGCTCTTTACTTGTAAGATTAGCTATCAGTGTCCGTGCCACTGTTTGAGCGCACGTAAGCTATATAAGTCTAGCGGGGTGCACTCGCTGCCGTTGTACCCTGCATCTGAAACTTATGTATGTTCCTGGATCAAAGTCATTAAATACAAGCAACAACCATCCATCAACCTGCCTGGGTCTACTTCTCTCTCTCTACACACATCCCATGGTAAACCGTGACAGCTGGTTCTATCACTGGTTTGGCTCTTATTGTGTCACATTCATATTTAACATTTATGTAAGCAGGTGGGCACGTTTTGAAAAATTTTTCATTTGAAACAGCAACCTGGCCAAGATATAGCAAAAAAGTTGAAAGATTACAAAGTTACACATTAATTACACATATCGTTAGCAGACATCCTAACCTGTAAACACTAATTTCTGAGATGTGACTGTTAATTCTCTTAAATTTAATGTATTCAGTGTTTTATGTTTAGCTGGGAATTTTTCATATACCCAACAAAACACACCCTTCAAAAATATGCATTGCTGCTTGAACGGTGCAATATCAGCCTGCACCAAGTATCACACAGTTGCCGTTTGCACCTATCATTGAATATTCAAATACATGGATATACTTATCCATGTAGAAAGGAAAAGGTAGAAGCTCGTCAGCTCATTGTTAGATCTGCTATCCTAAACATACTTCAAATTGTTTTGTGGGACAAGCGTCTGTTAAATTACTTTAAAATAAATGTAGTCATATCTCTTTAAAATAGTAATGAATAATAATAAAAAATACAGTTGTTTATGCTTTAAGCCTATTGGGATTTACTTTATCTATTGCGGTACATATTTGTGTATCAGATTGGTATTCAGGGTATTTATTCAACACACAATAAAATATACATTACATTTGAATATATTTAAAGTCACAAAGGCACACTTGTATGATTTTCCGTAGACACAAAGTTGGTGAATGTCGACATGATAATCCATATATCATATTGAAATATTTCTTATAAAAGTAGTGAGTTATAAATAAATGGATACAAAATGTTGAAAAGTTACTTTTTCCATAGTTAAAAATTTAGCAATACAGTGCACAAACATTTAGTATGAATCATCTTTACAAATTGGTATTTTAACAAATACAGACCTGATCTAGCAATGGAATGCCACTTAATATTGTTATGTTTCACAATGTTCAATTTGTTGCTGATTTGTAGTTAGTGAGGATAAAACATTGTGTGCATAGAATTGTTGTACAGTAGCTGAAAGGCAGTCATCTAAAGACACAAGGAGCTTTTTACTTGTTATGTATTATACCAGCCTTCAACTCTATAAATATTCATCACAATACACAATCTATAACACTGCAATCTCTTCATAAGCATCGTTCTAAAATTAAAATGGAATGGTCAGGGGATATTAAATGGAACATTTTTAATAAATCCTAAAATCACAAAACATACAGGTAAGACTGTCTACCATTTTTAGTCCGATAGTAAGTAGCACCTTTGAACAGTGTTCACATAATAGAACGCCCATGTAGATGATACAAGAAGTTCATACCACACATAGCAAAATATTTTATGAAAGTAGAATTTCTACTTTACACATTAACAAAATACTGCATAAGTAAGCAAACTTTACATTTAGATGAAAATTCACTACCACTAGGCCAACCTATGATGATTAGAGCACGGATGGAGGGAATTCATGATTCATATCAAATGTCAAGATTCCACATAGTTTACTTACAAAGTTAAAAGAACATACTAGTAAGTTGCAGTTCATTGCAATATGGTTGTGAAACATTTCTGCTCATCATATTGGCAGTAGATCTTTTGGTTTCAAAGACAAAGTATGTCTCAATTGTTTTTGCTACAGTTGTACATTTCCAAGATGCTTTTGCAATGCAACATATCTTGCACTTGTTTGTAACAAAAACTGTCAGCTGAACACCAAAACAAATTCCCCAATAGAGTCAATTGTAATATACTTTAGGCCTAAAGAATATCTTGAAATTGACCCCTTTCTTAGACTGAACACAACCATTTGTTAAGGATGTCCATTAGTATAAACATTGGATGTTTAATTAGTCTTTTAAAGATAAGGATCTTTTTGAAGATAAGGAAATCTGTCTTTCAGTCTGTTTTTCCATCATCTTCTTTAACAGCCAATTGGTGTTGGCCTCTCAAGCGTCTGTACTTGGACTGACTCTTGCGGTAGGCAAAACGCCCAATATCCACCATGAACACCCAGGACAACGCATACATGGCAACTCCCCCACACTTGATAATAAACCTGGGGCGTGGGGAGACGAGCTCACAGTACAACATCCTCCCTCCAACAACTATGCGCATGAACACAAAAAGGACTACAAACAGGACATCCACTGTTTCACCCATCGGGCTGTCATAACGTCCCAATTGTCTTAGAAACCAGCGAGCTTGCAACAGGGGGTTGGTGATCTCACTGGCAAAGAGCACAGCGCAGGACTCGATGCCCGATTCGCCCAGACTCAGGGTCAACAGAATACCCAGGATGCTCATGGTGTGGTGGGCCAGCATTACTGGACCTTCTGTGCGGAAGTACACACACCAGCCCATGTCGAAGATGAAGTAGCCTAAGCTAATGACCAAAGCAGTAATCTGAAGCAGGGTATTTTTGGTCCCTAGGAACAAGACCAAACTGTTATTGTAAACACACTTAATTCTTAGTAGCATTGCATTTTAACCATGAACATATAGCACATTGTTAACTTTACATAAAGACAAAACATGTTGCTCCTGTTAAATGTTGACCACCTTTACAAACTGGTGGTATAGTAACAGGGTACTACATTATTTTCATTGCAATTACATAGTGAGCTTGTTACCTGGATGTGTGAAGGGCCAAGGTCCATCCACCCAACCTATGTAGGCTGTTATACAGACAGCCAGAATTCCATGGAGCAGTGTGACCAGTCTACAGTTCCACTCAGAACCACGGCTGCCATTGGTGTTACACAGTAACGTGTACAGAGCGATCCAGCCTGTCAGGCAGAGGGCCACGCCAATAGCCAGTGATGTCATCCCTTAGCTACAACCACAAAACAAAAACACATCACATGCACTCATATACACGAAAAGTGTCACAAGATTGCGTTACATTCTAATTCTAACTTCAACGTTATCAGCTTTGTATTTAGCATCTCCAATACGGTGAACCTACATCTGTTCAGTAAACTGTCCCATTAAAGGAAGCCTAATTGCAATGTGGAAACATATTACCTTCCATTGAACCCCAGTTATAATCCAAATTGTAACAGTCTGTGTTTGAACTGAGCAGCTGCTGAAGCACTGTGGTCAGTCTAAAGAGTTAGGATCTGGTGAACAGGCCATCTTATGTTGTTAAATTGTATTGGGAAATGAGATCATCATACAGCCTTGTTAAGGGGAAATTTCATGCTAACACACTTCAGGGAGTTTCAAAACTAGTCCAAAAGTAATTGTGTCTGGGGCATTGGGGCTGCAGACAGTAGGGTCATTCTATAAAACCAGTACGGTCATGCCAACTTATCTCTTCCATGGACATTCTGAAATAAGCCAACTGGAAGTGAAATTATAAGTCTTTAGAACGGCATTGTGCAAAGACAGCCAAGAAATCATAGGCCATATTTGAGAGTCAAAACAGGAATATAACATGTGACGGACTGATGCACAAATATACATCAATTATAAAAATAGGGGGGTTGTAGGTTAGTAAAATGGCAGTTGGCTGCATTCTTTTTGATCTTTTTTGACACAGACATTTTATTTCCTATCTACTGTATGTTTAAACAAGATATGGCCAATATTCCATTGCTAAGATGCATCACAGAGTTTTGTATTATCCATCAGCATTATTATACCTTATTTCTTTATTTTACCTTTATTTTCCCAGGCAAGTTGACCGAGAACTTATTCTCATTTACAGCAATGGCCTGAGAAGTAGGGGCAGAGGGAATGAATGAGCCAATTGAAAGCTGAGGATGATTAAGTTGCCATGATGGTATGAGGGCAGGATTGGAAATTAGCCCAGGACACCAGGGTTAACACCCCTACTCTTACAATGAGTGCCATGGGATTTTTAGTGATCACAGAGAGTCAGGACACCCGTTTCACGGCCAATCCGAAAAACGGCCCCCTACGCAGGTCATACATCATGGTCATAATCTGAGTTGATTTATGCCAATCTATTGTCATAGAGTATATCAAAATAACCATTACGTAGGAACTACCTTTGTGAAGGTCACAAGATTGAGGAGGTACAGTATGACTTCCACCTTGTCCCTGTCAATACGAAATACAGTATTTTTAGGATAACTCCACAATTCACAAAAAAAGGCAAGGTTTGCTAGTCAATTATATTGGAGGTGAGGCTTAGTTGATGTGTTTGGCTACTCAAAATGTTATAACATTGATTAACTCTTCTGGAATTTACTTGGTCACAATGACATAAGTAATTGATTTAAAAGCATTAACTGTACTTCAATATTTTAATTGCAAATGTTTTGAATATTTTGAACAACATCCTTTTGGGATTTAACAGTACTGTAGATTGAGAACCCAGCCTGTGATGTTTATTTTAATCTAAAGAGAAGGTGGCAGGTAGCATAGCGGTTTGAGCATCTGGCTAATAATAAAAAGTATACTGGATTAAATCTCAGAGCTGGCAAATTGAAAAATCTGTTGTTTTGTCCATGAGCAAGTTCAACCTAACTGCTTTAGATTGTTGCTGTACATGAGTGTTCCACTGAAACCTTATTATAAATTATATTTACAAATTGTAGATCCTGGGAGCCTACAAAATATTATATTCTCACAAGATTTTTATGACTCGTTCTCAACATGGCATGCGCTACCAGTTCTGACCAATACATTTTATTAATGTGTTGTTTTTCCACAATTTATTTGGACACAGTGTACCTCTTTGATTTCGTAAACATCAACCTGTTACCCTAATCTCTCAAACCAATTACATTAAAGTAATCGTAATGACCACTTGGTGGTTATTAATTTAATATGTATTTACTTTGTTGAGATCAATCTGAAATGTTGATTTAAATCATGAGAAATTAGATTTTATTTCCACTTCTAATGGAATGAAGTAAATCAAGCATTTTTATGAAAAATATTTTGGGCGCAGTAGAGCCAAGCAGCTAACCCACATGTCGATATCTATTTTTTTAATTTCTTATATGAAATAACTAATTTAACGTCGGTTTGGAATGTAGTTCTGGCTACGAAGATGAGTAGGCTTCATCATCACAATGGGTGTGGCCTCATCTCCATCTTACTGAGAGCAAAACACAAGACAGAAAAAGGGCATACTAAATGCTATTGTAAAGAGAAACAAGCAAGAGACATTTTCAGCCATATAGCTATAAAGATGACAACATTTGATATGTAAACATATGGTGGATACATTATTCTAGATGATGTGTCTCTAGACGATAAGATACGGTATCAGTTTGACGATTGCGGGGCTATGCAATGTTGGCGAACAACACAAAGCGCAGATTTCTATAATTAAAAACTAAACGTTGCTCAATCACCTTATTTATGCGCGTTAATTTCGGTGACATCCCGTCCTCAGTCTCATGGTGGCAAGAGTCCATCGGGTGACAGGCGGTCCCTTCATCTTTTTAGTGTCCATGTACAGTATCAGCTCAAAAACAAATAGCTTTGAACATAATCTCAACAGCCAAACCTTGCTGTGTCAGCAACTGGTGTATCAGAAAATGCTGCCCTGACCAAAACGAAGCTAACTTTTTTCCAACCCTAAATAGCTAGCTAGATATATGAAATAGAAATATACTTTTGCTAACCTTGTTCCGAATGTAGCAGTAGTTTGGCCGCCTATGTCTGGACGGGATGATAATTACCACGGACATGGTTGAGGCGCCATCTACTGGTGTTAATGCATTTGATCAATCTGCATCATTACATAAAATGCCCTTAGTATTAGCTCTCCCTGGTAGAGGGCCCTGTTTCCCAACAGCTATAATTGTCGTTATAATAACTTCGTAGTAGCATTAAAAATGTTAAAGCTGCACTATATAACTTCCCATTGATTTGTCCTGTGTCGGCCCGAATTTAACATATAGTATTTTCAAATTATTTCATATATGTTTTACTAAACAAAGGAATACAGGGACACTATTACACATTTCCAAAAATACCCATTATTATCATAATATGAATTTGTTTCTAGTTAGATGTGAAGTGTTGATTTTGCTATTCTACTATTGTCTATATTTTGTATTATTTAAGTTTACTTTTTACATCACTGGATCCAATATGCTATTTCCTAGTCCTAAAACATAGTTTTTGTGTTTTTTTAAGTTTTCAAAAAAAATACATACATGTAGTTCAGGTTAAAGTTGCAATAGCCAAGGTCGAACGGTTCAAATTGTTTCAGTGTTAATTATATTTAGTTATGCAAATTATTTTAATTAACATAATCTTAGATGATACACTTTGGATTGTAAGATTCAATTGCCTTAAAATCTGAAACAATGTTGGTTTGGTCTCACTATCTTGAAAGGATCAAGACAGAGGTGATTTTAGACCATCTTTAGGGTGGTTTCATCCCTCTTGTCTTGGCATCTCAGTCCCCCTGAACATTTAAAGTAATTATTTTCTGAAATCAATAAACATTTTTGCTCCAGTGTCAATTCAGACATTTCTATTCAAGGCTCTGGAACAACAGATTCGGTTGACTAAAAGTGTAAATTATTCTGAAAAGAACTAGGGGTCATTTGTTCAACTGGGTTTATCACAGCCGGATAGAGGCAGACAGGAAGCAGGAAGTGAGCATGATGTTTTTTTTAGGTTTCATGTATTCAAAATAAGATATTAGACATGCTACCTGAAACAAAGATTGTAGATTTTTTTACAGTTGACTGATGGAATTACCAAAATGGTAATTGATTGTTTTTAAACAACTTGTAGGTGATGATAGTTATTTTGATACTGAACTGAGTAATCATGAGCAATAGTCTGCTTTGAATGGAGCTTTATGTATACATATAATCACCTATAACTTCATTAGGTACTTCTTAAAGCTGGACTATGTAACTTTCCATTCATTTGACCTTTCGACCTAGCCTGGAAAAATCCAGACCCAAATCCTAAGGATTAAGAGTCTGGCATTGAGCAATGAAAATGACCCAACTCGAGGGGCGGCACCAATCATGCATTTGAAAATCTCACTGTACGCAAATAACAATCACCAGTGGGTTTTCGCTGAGCCCCTATGGCTAAGCCCCATATGTTTAGCTACCAGCGGAGCTAACTGGTAGATTAAACCCTTGCCGTATCCGGTCAGCAAAACAGCAAAAACGTCCTTCTTAAAAAGGAACAATTCGAGCACGGTCTTCTGTTCCTCTTTTAGACAAAAAGTCAAGTGTAACTCGATCATTGTAGTGGCCAAAGCCGTTTCAAATAACTGGTGTTCATCCATAGCGATCTTACAATGTTTACTAATGACTTCGAGGTCACAGCGCTGTCGTCATCCATTTGACACGCCTCTGGCCTGTCTATATCAGATACACTGATGTGATTGGTGCAGCTCGGTTACAAGGGCATAGTTAATGAGCAGCATTACTCGGTGCCAGTGTAACTCGCTGAGCAAATTCAAATTGTGCTCACTCGAGAAATCTGGATTTTCAGGGTACTGTCGACCCAAATTTTCCATAGATTTTTAAAGTAATATCTTTTTTTACTGAACACAGGAATAATACAGGGACAATAACTAATTTCTGAAAATACACATTATTATTTTGTCCATAATATGCATTTTTTTCTAGTTAGATATTTAAAAAAAATCTTAACTACTCTACTGTCTGTATTTTGTATTGATGTGGATGTTTTCAACCACTGGATCGAATATGCTAGTTCCTAACATTTACTAGTCCTAAAATATTGTTTCATATTTTTTAGTAGCTTTTTTTTAAAAAGTTACATAGTGCAGGTCCCAAATGTTGACACACTTTTCCCTATAGAACTTCCTTTATTCTACGTGACATAGATTCAACAAAGTGCTAGAAAAAATTCTCAGATTGTGGTACATATTCGCAAAACTGCATCATCTAGTTGGTGCAGATTTGTCAGCTGCACATCTATGTTGCAAGTCTCCAAATCCACCACATCCCAAAGGTGCTCCTTTGTATTGAGGTCTGGTGACTGTGGAGGCCATTTGAGTACAGTGAACTCATTGTCTTATTCAAGAAACCAGTTTGAAGTAGCTGGGTAAACTGTGTTCATAAAGGGATGTACATGGTCAGCAACAATACTCAGGTAGGCTGCAGCATTCAAACAATGCTCAATTGGTACTACATCCCCCACACTGTTACACAACCACTATTAGCTTGAACTGTTGATACAAGGCAGGATGGACCAATGACTTAATGTTGTTCATGCCAAATTCTGATCCTATCATCTGAATGTCGCAACAAAAATCTAGCATCAGACCAGGCAACGGTTGCTTCAGTTTCCTCTTCTTTGCTGACAGGAGTGGAACCTGGTGTGGTCTTCTGCTGCTGTAGCCCATCTTTACAAGGTTCGATGTGTTTAGCATTCAGAGATGCTCTTCTGCATACCTTGGTTGTAACAAGTGATTATTTGAGTTACTGTTGCCTTTCTATCAGCTCGAACCAGTCTGGCCATTCTCCTCTGACCTTTACCATCAACAAGGCATTTTCACCCAAAGAACCGCCGCTCACTGGATATTTTTTATTTTCAGAACATTCTCTGTAAACCCAAGAGATGGTTGTGCCTGTAGATCTGCACTCAAACTAGCACATCTGGCACCAAAAACCATGCCAAATTCAAAGTCACTTAAATCACCTTTCTTCCCCATTCTGATGCTTGGTTTAAATTTCAGCAGATCATCTAGACCAGTGGTTCTCAAACCTCTCCTGGGGGACCCCCAGCCATGCCATATATTAGATGTATCACAAAGCAAGCACACCTTAATGAACTTGTCAACTAATCATCAAGCCCTGACCTGCTGGAATCAGGTGAGCTAGATCAATATTAAAACAAAACTGTGAGACGGCTGGGGGTCCCCGAGGAGAGGTTTGACAACCACTGATCCTGACCATGTCTACATGCCTAAATACATTGACTTAATGCCACATGATTGGATGATTAGATACGTGTTAACAAGCAGTTGAACAGGTGTACCTAATGAGTGGCCAGTGAGTGTGTTGTCTTGTTTTTCTGGACTCAAATTGTTCATTTTAGGATTCTGTTTGTATTCTCCATGAATACATGTGCCTATGTGCCTTTTATGAAAGCATAGGTTGTTTCAAAATCTTTATTTGGCTTCTTGAATGATACATTTTAAAACCCATTTAGACCCCAAAATAAAAAAAAATCCCATGCAAGTCTATGGACCTTAATTTCCCATAGGAATCAATGAAGATCTAATTTACTTACTGTTATTATAACAACAGTATGAATATTATTAAAACAACATTGTCAAGGTAACGACTGGAATTAACTTGTTCGAGGCTAGAATAAGAGGTTTCACTTGGGTAGATGCTTTAACAGCTAGGCTACCTATGCTACAGAAACACATCTAATCAAACATTAGTAATGCATGCTCGCAAAAGGCTAAAACTTAAATTTGGACTTCTGATGTTAACGATTAACCCGAACCCATTGCCAATCACCAGAGGAGTTTCTCGCACTTCCTTTAAGTGAATCTCAATGGCGTGCTGTTTAATGTGGTCTTGGTAGTATGAAATGTGTTTTGAAACATAGCATGTTTCCATGTCGATGTGAATTTGATTATTTGTACTGGGTCAACTTTGAGCAAATGTGGGATGAGTTGGCAGAACTTTTTGAGAACTTGAATAAATGGTTATAGAATGTGCATTCAGTATCATTGTAGGCATGTATATATTTCCCACCGCTCTGAATAAACTCTCGCACAAAACATCAGTGCAAAGACATACTTTTATTTAACCCATTTAGGAAAAATATACTTTGGATTCATAAATTACTTCATTTTTCTGTGGTATAGGTCTTTGCAAACATACACAGTTGTTTCATAGAAAAATATGTTTGAGATTTCTGGTTTACATAGCAAAAATATCAGTAGAAGCATTAAGGCACATGGTTATCATAGATTTGTTTGATTTCTTTCTTTTTTACAAATAGGATTTGGTTTGTCAGTCAGGAAGAGGACAAAAACAATGTCAATAAAAACATGGCTTTAGCATAATGTGATTTAAAATAACTTAAGACACTGGAAAACAAAAGACTTACAAAACAAGTACTCTACTAAAGTCACTACTGAATGTTATTCAACATAAAATTACTTAAGATGTCAAATGACTTAATGAGGTACAGGAAACGGACAGCACAGACGATTGATCATATTCTGGAATTAAACTATTTCACGCAGAATGGTGATGTATTTCACATTCAGCTACAAACAGAACCATTTATATATTTATATCCAAGCGATAATCAGGAATGCAATCACATGGTTTAAAAAATTGTGATGTTAATGAAATTAAGTTACATTTGAAATGAATGATGGTAAAAGGTTTCCATTGTCTAAGGTTAGATTGTTTTCTTAAATAATCCTTGTGTGACTCAGGTGTGAATGGATACTACACATTCATTTCCAGAAGGTGGCAGTATTGCTTAAAAAGTAGTTACCTGAGCCATTGCATTAGTCAGTGAGTGGGCAGGAAGTTAAGTAATCCTTGTCCAACTCAGCCTAGAGTACTCGAATCAAACGTGATAGGTTTCAACTTTAGAAAACCTTTCCAAGAATGGGCTATTTAACTTCAAATTTGCAACAATAATGAAATGAGAGACATTACCTTGAGGTGAAAGGTGAAATGTAGGAGTGAAGTTTGATATTTTGTCCTTGTCATTGGGGGGGGAACCAAATTAACTGCCCCTAACATTGGGGGGAACATGTTGTGACGAAATGACCATGCCCCCCCCCAGGTCCTATGCCAGTAATGGAGATCAGGTATTGATGCTTTCAAAGAAGAGTCATTCTGTAACCCAGATTGTTTACAGATACTCAGGTGAAGGGATGATCAGTTGTGAATTGGGATTCATGAATCCTGGTCCCAAGAAATTTTTTATAAATACAATGCCCACACATTTCCCTGATAAATGGTGTATCATTGGTTTGGCTACAGATCTACTGGCTAACTGCTAACCGGTGCAGTACAAAAAAGTCTATGAACCGGAAGCAAAAAAAAGGCACGATGGGATTAAGTTGAGAAAAACATTTTAAGATGAGTCATTTTATACATAAGAATCTTCAATGATTTCACGTTGCTTCCAAATAAATAATGCCAGCATCGGAGCAACATTAGCCAGATAACCTGTGTTGGAATCCAGGAAGAGAGCTGACTAAAGCTGTGTCGTAAAGAACGTCATAAAGGTGCCTCTGGGAGTGACCCTTCCAATCCTATGGTCACTAATTTTCGTGACGTATCGGGAACAGAGTACCTTCGGCAGTTATCCGATGAGGCCAGACATGCAGGAAAGAAGCTACACTGTCCAACCATTTGCATAAACATGTCTTTATAAGAGATTGTTTTCTTTATATTTAATTAAGCGGGCCAGGGAGGCATTTCCTCAATGTTGGCACAGACAGGTGAGAGGAACACAAGGTCACATTGTCATTTAGTAGTTATCATATCCAATTTGGGGGAATGTCCCCTATGGACCTGCGGCAAAAGGGGCCAATGAGAGGGTCTAGTTCTTCTCCCATCCTGACGTGGCACTACTGCCTCAGGTTTGAAATTATGTACACCCTGACATGGCACTACTAGGTCTCCTCATCCCACAGGCACAGCTGTTTCTGGGGTACATAGTAGGTGAATTGGTATCCTTTACTGCAGCTCCTGATGCCACACTTATATGGGGTGCCTTTGCCAGTGGTGTCCCGGTTTCTGCAGTACTTCAAGAGGCAGGGGTACCACTCCAGACGCAGGCTGTAGCTGCAGGAGCAGGGCAGCCAGGGATCCCGTGTGGAGCGACACGGCTGAAGGGCAGAGACCCCGTCTGACTGGGGCAGGATCTCAAACAAGGAGGCCTCCACGCCTGGAAGTGCAGAAACAAACTGGGAATCAATGTAGTGAAATGGTTGTCTGGTCCCCTATCTATTAATCCCCTCTTGTAAAACTTCCCGAGACACTACAACAAGATTTCCCAAATGCACACAAAGTGCTTCAGATAATTTTTATCCAATAAACAATAGTCATAATTAGTCACATTTATTCGATAAACACTTATTTGCAGGCATCAGTGTAAATATATTTTCAGGAATGGATCGGTCATCAGTATTGTGAAAATGTTCTAACTGTAAAGTAAGAATTGAATCGAGAAAGTCTATGCTGGATTGACAACCTTTCAATACTGTTGAAACTGAAATTGAACCAACTACAGTAAAATACCTCTCTCATTGTGAGGTTTTGGAAAACGTGTCACGTCTTCGCCTATCGTATTAAACCGAAGTTCCATGTCTATAAATAAACCGTGCCTTGGTTACTGATAAAGGAACTCTGTCATGCAAACGAATGCAGGTCTTGGCAGACCAATCATTTTAGGCTAGATTGTTTACAGTATAATGGAGTTGTAAATAATCTACCGGTATGCCTCTACACTGTGGAATACAAATAAACCAAAGACACAAGGCCATTTCCAGTAAGTGAAATCACTATTTTGAATTTGGTGACTGCATTGAATGGAGACAAAATTATGAATCAGAAGTAGTGTTTGACTACATCAGATTGCAGACTCTGCACTTTTCATGTCCAGACTGAGTGAGGGTGGCTAACGTTGTTAAGAGGGGAGTGCAGGTTTTTACTCCAGCTCAACACTAGCAGCATATTTGACAGAAGGTGGAGGGTTTAAACACGCTGACCTCCCTCCAGATGAAAAACAAGCTGGTAGGACAGACAGGAGAGTTGATCAGATATTTATCTTTCATTCCATGTCCACACAACTATGTTTATCTTCTTGTAAATCGGCAGTTGTAATAGTCTGCTTGCCTGTTTCTGGAAAAAGCATAGAAATGGGGCTGCAGCAATGTTACCACCTTGAAATTCACAGAAAAAGCTATAGCTCACCATTCGTTGTAAACAAATGACAACGCGAATCGTGTTTACAAGCTGTAGTGTTTATATTTTCACTAAGGTAAAGCATGCTGATCTGTGGGATCTGCAAAACTTAAACTCATGTGACATTTATAAATTATATACTTTAAGAATGAAATGTAACTAAATTATTATTATTTATTATTATAAATGTGAATGTAGCAACTCCAGATTTGGCCGGAAAACATTCCTATCACCTTTCATTTTAGCCTTCCAGTCTCTTTGTCATTTGGATGTAGCCTTTTGGAATGAAATGACCAGCAAGACGTTTTGTCAGCATTCCCACATTCATTCTACTGACCTCTGTCCAGCCAGTGTTTCATGTCTGTCTCCCGCGTGTACACAGCCTCCCGAGCCTCACTGCACATGTTGTGGATGTGGCTGCTCAGCTGCCACGCCCGGCTGAGGTTCACCGCCACGTCCATGGTCAGCTGGTCCAGGCCCCGCCTCTCCTCTGCTGACCGGACAGCATGAGGGTTTTTCTGGTGGCCAGCGGAGCAGAATGTCAGCAAGTCACTTTGTCACATGGCACAATGCTCGCTCACTACCCCTAATTGTTAGTCGTATCCTTCTCTCTACCCTCCTTATGGTTCAGATATAAAGTATCTGGATAGATGGAACCTATTGTAGATATGAACCTCCTGCTTGCACCTATCTTGTCGTGTTAAATCAGTGATTAAGTAGAAAGCATGCTTTGTACATGTTCAGATATTGAGTCAAGAAGTTATTTTTATTTGTAGCAACTGCTGCTGCTGGGGGAGAATAAGATTTAACTGCCTTGCACATGAACAGAACAAAACAGCAGTTCACCTTGGCGTTCAAGAGAATAGAACAAGGGACCTTTTGGACAGCGGCAGGTTGCCTTTACCACTAGACCAACATGTTGAGTGTCATGTGTACTAGTACTGCACATTTTAGACTATCCGGATAGTCAATATTTTTTATGCTGCTGCCATTCCGTTATGTAACTAGCCTGACATGATGCAAATCATACAGTAAACACATGAACCACTACACATTGTGGCAAGAATTGTGACTGTTAAATAACTGTTAAATAAAGAA
>JACXGM010019621.1:0-18299 GCA_016801145.1 Umbra pygmaea
AGTGATCTGAAACCTGGCATCAAGTAAGGTGAGGAACAATGAATTTCACCCACATGGAAAAATGCTCTTTATTTGAATGAGTGAACGTGGCTCTTAAAAGGTAATTAAAGGCACAGGGGTTGCGGTGCCACCGGCTTGAAGGCACCTGGGTTGCGGTGCCAGCGGCTTGGGCCCGCAATCGCTGCTCGCAGCTATATTTTACCTTACCTCTCTATCCTGGTTATATGTTGACTGCTACCATGCTTTTACTCTGTCCTTCTGCACTACTGTACCTGCCTCTGACTGGCTGGCAGCACTTTCTGCAGAGGGTAGACAAAGGCAGTGTTGATTAATGCGCACGTTATATTGAAAACTAAACAGTAATTTATAGCACATGGAATAATTTGATTCTGGAAAAAACAGGGATTGACTGTTGGACATCTTGCCTATCTGTGTAACTTGCTCTTTAATATTTAGTCACATTCACCAAAAAACATACAGTTTGAATTGAATAAACCAATGTTAAAGGGAACTTCAGCTTTAAAACGATGTGCATCTTGTGTATCAACTCTTAACATTGAGCTCAGTAGAGCCAGGTACTAAAGATAGCTAAGGTAATGAAAGTTCATTTTCTTCAATGTTCATTTTCAGCGTGATGTGCAGACAGCATGCTTTGTTTTCCTGACCAGATATATTGTATTTATTTAGAGATGGGAAGTAACGAAGTACAAATATTTCATTACTGTACTCAAGTAGATTTTTCCGATATTTTTACTTTACTATTTATTTTTGTGCCGACTTTTTACTTTTACTCCTTACATTTTTAACACGAATATCGGTACTCTCTACTCTACTCGTTACTTTAGTTTCAAATAATTTCAGTGGAGTTACCGTTATTATTTCTCGCGTCATTAATACTGGATTCAATCTACTGGATGGGAATATACGTTGCATTTGATGCACCACTACAAGATGACTAGACAGATTCGGCAGCATTCATTCGCGGCAAATCTTTGCGACTTAATCGCGGTAACGTTAGCACAGTATTATGGATGGCCACCTGATTGAAAATGAAAAAATAGAGATCCCAGAGATTCAGAAGACAAGCAGCAAGATATTCCCAATCATCCTTGGCCTTGTCTGCGAGAGATGTTTTACATAGTAGGCATGAAGAATGACTCCTGGCGAATGTGCTGCAAATTTGAGGTATACATTTGATCACATGCGGTCTCTCCCTCCCCAACCGTAAATCTCAGAATTTATGTTCTCAGGAAACTTTTTTGAAAACCTAAATTACGTTCTTTGCCAACCTATTTAGGGTGTTTTTACGTTTGAACTGCACGTTTTGTTATTAGGCTTTATTTGTACTTCAATTACGTTACTCCGGTACATTTCGTTTAGCGAATTTATGCGAGAACATTCCATACATTCCATAGCGTTCAAAATTATATTGCAACATTCACCGTTAAGGTTAGGTAGGAGGATACTAACGGCAGAGCTGCCAACTTTTCAAAAAACCTTGGAGTGAGATTTTGTCAGGGGTGACCAAAATTATGCCACGCACGCAGGTTGTTGGCTCAGATATCAGAGAAATATAATTCATTTGATGTTGTACCCATGTTGTACCCTGCATTCTGGTGGTTTGTGGGGAGGCCCAAAGCCGTTGATAGGGGCAGCCTATTGGAGATGGACAATATTAGTTACATTCTGTGAAGCAGACATAGCTGAAGGTCCATCCCCAGGAAATTTTGGATAAGTAATGTGATTCCCTGCATTCTAGTGGATTTTTGAGTGGTCTGCTAAAGATGTGCAATACCTGAAATTACTCTGATACATGTTAGGGATCATGACTTATACGGCCTTCTAGACTTGAGCTTAACATTCCACCAGCAAACTTTTATGTGTCTAAATGTCTATGTACCACAATAAAGCCTTATTCATAGACCAGTGTTTAAAATTTGACCTACAGTAGGTAGGTTGATTGAAATTTTGATTAGAATGGTATTAAACAAATTTTTAACTGAACTAACCCATGTTGTAAATAATTGTATTCTTAAGAGCACCGAAAACAACAGAAGATTAGTTCGGGAGGGACATTGTTCTTCATTCAAAGCCCACCAAATGGTCCATCAGAAACAAATAAGTGCAACAAAGTGCTTAAAAGTACTTAAACAGTACAACTATTTCCAAGCATAAAACAGATTAATGCATTACAAAAATAACAACAAAATTAGGCATAACCAGTATCAGATGCAGATCAGAAGCTGGTTAAAGTCATTCTATGATCTGTGGGCAGGGTTATACTGGCCTGTGGCCTTCTTGGAGGCCTTGATGACCTTGGAGGGGGGCTCCCATTTGAAGCAGGGCTCCAGATTGGCCATATTTATGGTCATTATTGAGGACAGGGTGCCATCCAATGCTAGGCTGTTTCGTCTCTTGGTTTTGTTCAGTCCCACAACTGAAAACACCCTGTCAGCATCTGCATTTTCATGGGGCAAAACCAGGACAAGCTTGGCAAGCACAATGGAAAAACATACTTTGATTTTTGATCAGATAAAACATGCATAATTTGCAACATGCATGACACATATATGCACACAACAATTTTAAGCAACATATGTACTCAAACCACACCTGTGACAAAAGACAAAATAAACCAAAAATGTTTACCTTGTTTCCTGGTTGCCATTTCAGCCCAGAAGCTTTCCATTTCAGTTTGTCCTGCAGGGTATCATTGGCATAGTCTGAAAATTTAGAAACTCCTCACCCAGAAGGTCATGCTCCTCTGGCCCATGGTATGGGAGGAGATGGGGAAACCTATTTATGAAAGTACAGTTACAAGTTGTTAAGTTTTAGGTATATAGGCATCAACCTGTAGGAGTTCATACGCATCTTTGAATAGAAGCCACATAAGAATAGCTCATGTGCAGTTTAGGAGTGCAAATACCTCATCATAAAATGCAGGGTGTTTCAGCTAAGACAATGATTAGAAGAAAAACTAGCTAACCTGTCAACAAAGTAAAGGGCATCGTTTATGTCACTTTCAGCCCTCTGCCGTACATCTACACATATTGCATGTTTGATCATTGGATCTTCCAGTGGCAGCTCGTTGTGCTAGTGCATAGTCCACAGTACTTGTCAGGAAACGCAACACAGCTTCATGGAATGAATGCACTTGCTGTGGTGTGATGCCACCCTCGTCGAGTAATCTGTTAAGTTTAGCCCTGGTTGTGAATCCAATGTTCAACTTTCTTCCTTAACTGAACCCCTGTCAAAGCAAATACTTTTTTTCAAGATTTAAAGTTTTAGAGAATGAAAACTCAATTGGACGACATTTCATTGTTACATACCTTATCTCAGCTCATCAGAATTCTCAAGGTAGTCAGTAGTCACCGTTTTCTCTCCCGTTGTCTTTCGCGGTAATGGTATCTCTTCTTCTGTCGTTGACTTCTAGGTGCAGCGCTTAAGATTCAGTGGCGCTCATCAGCGCCATCTACCATCGGGGAGTTTAAAAAGGAACAAACGAGTCTCGGCTGGATTTATTTGCGTGAGAAATTGAATGTGTGGCGTGAGTGCGTGTGAAAACAGTCAAATGCGTGTCTCACGGCGAAGCGTGAGAGTTGGCAGCTCTGTAACGGTTAAGGTTAGATATGACGTTACTGAGGTTAAGGTTAGAATTAAGGTTAGGGTTAAAATTACAAAAAACGACAATCACGTGTCTGCATGACGCAAGCAATGTAGAACAAAACACACAAAGTGCCGGTCTGGATTTGAACTTGGAACACTGGCATGCAAGTCGCGGATTTATACGCCCATCCACCATCCCCGACCTCCGCCCTAGCAAAAACTATGCTATTTACATGCTACGTCATGATCTTCTAATGTTCATATTGAACGTTATTCGAGTGTTCAATTTAGTTCCCTACAAACGTAATTGACCCTCTCATACATTCATATTTGACATATTTCGGTTTTACGAAATAGTTCCCTCAGAAAGTATTTAATGTGATTTAGGGCTGCCCTCCCGGTCCATCCCAGACACATACACACACGCGCGCTTTTTTCACTCACTCACTGTCCTACACACAAAAAATAACGTTATGACACGTTAAACATTACAAAAGATGTGTATATTTGTCCTATACACAATTACATTATGACATGTTACACTATACAGAAGGTTTGTATTCCCTAGTTGCTCCCAAGTTCTTTAAGGGATTAAGGACAAATCCATGCACATCTACAGATTTGAGGGCATACATTTTTTTGCTGGATGTTTATTTGCATATCAATTAATATTTTTTTTTAATGCAATGCACATTGAATCTGTAATTTCTCCAACTTTTATAGTACTTCAATTGTAAAAATTGTGAGCCTGACATATTATATTTATAATTAGCACTCCATGTTCAAAGATTTACTAGCTGTCAGTTTATTTCTTATACACTGCTGCCATCCCTTAGTTGTAACTCTAAAAGTATGGGGAACTTGAGTACACACGTTTGAGCACACACACAGACATGCCGACAGGAATCCCCAGGCCCGGGACACAATTATACATTTAGGGCCGCCCGGTAAAAAAAAATTACTGTGAAAAAAATAAATTTGGGACCTCCTCAGGACTGGAACTGGAACAACAATTCCAGTCCCCCCCGTCAGCGTCCCGCACACACACATACATGTAGATTCCTTCAAATGTTTAGGGGAAGATTAAAAAAGAAAAACTTTATCTGTAAATTCTCACAATTCACAATTTAATTAATATCTTGCTACTCAGTCAGAATCTTATTAACCTGGGGTCCCCGTCTCTGTCACAATAATCATATATGTGATGTTTAAGTCCTATTGGCAGACATCTATTTAAAATGTAGGCAATTGCACATAAAGAGCCTTTTTTACATGTCCACTGAAGTTTCTCAGCTTGCACTTTAGTAACATTTGAGTGGTCATGTAGCTTTGCATAAAAAATGGTTGTCATTCGCAAAGCTACTTTTAATTTTATACTTTAAGTAAATTGCTAAGCCTGTACTTTGTTACTTTTACTTGAGTAAAGATGTTAAATCAGTACTAGAAAAGAAGTTAAATCAGTACCAGAGTATTTTTTAACACAAGTATCTGTACTTCTACTTAAGTACGGGAAGTGAGTACTTTTACCATCTCTGTATTTAACACAAGGGTCTATCTGGGCACGTGCCTGGTAATAACAGATTCAACACATGAACTGGTTGCTATGGACTCATCACTAGGCTTCCTCAGCTACCGAAGCTGAACATTAACCAAAACTGAATTTCTTCTCAGACGAGCATCAATTTGGGTGGGGGATGGTGCGATTTTTGTTGGGTCAGACCCATCTGCTAGCGATGAGACCTACATGGAAAAATATACACCAAACAAACCACTTTGAAATTTTGCTGTTTTCATGAATACAAAGTTTTGGTGACCCTCCCACCAGACTAAAAAATTTTACGTGACCCTACCTATAATGTGTAGAAGGCGATGGAAACAAATGCAGGAGATGGAGGGATTTAATAACGTGTAACACATATAACAGGCAGAAAGACCAGGGAATAAGCAATAGTAACGTAAACACCATACAGGGAAGTAATAATCTACAACAGAAGTCATGCATCACCTGGCCTATATACATTTCCTGAGTACCTGAATGCAATGCACCTGTGTGCGTAATTAGGACACATAGAGATGGCTAAAGTCCTGCCGCTACTAGTAATGGCTATACATACAGGAACACCACTGTTGGGCTAAGCCCTACTCAACAATAATCACTCCAGCCTGTGAACCGTGCGTCTAAGCACTCGTCTAAAAGCAAACACAGATGTGTAATAAATGTCCATCAAATCCAAAAACAACCCCTCCATCAATATTCCGGGGATGCTGATCGCTGAGTAGACCCCCTAGCCCGGGTGGGCGTTACAGTATCCCCTCGACCAGAAGCGGCTCCAGCCGCAACAGAAGGCCCCGCACACGGACGCCCTCGAGGGAGGGGACCAGGACGGCACCGCTGCGCCGCCAAGGGACCCCAAACCGCCGGTCTGAGGAGGGAGACGTGGAAAGAGGGAGAGAGTTTTATGTGAGAGGGTAGTTGGATAGTGTACGTGACATCATTCACTTTACGGAGAATGGAAAATGGACCCAGAAAACGGGGTGCGAGTTTCCTGCACGGGGTGCGTAACTTCATGTCCTGCGTTGACACCCAGACTCGATCCCCTGGTTGCCAAGAAGGCGCTACGCTCCGTTGTCTATCAGCCTGCGTCTGGAAGCGCCAAACAGCCCTTTGTAGACGAGTGTGTGCTGCTGACCACAGGGCCTCCGCTCGACGAAACCAACCATCCACAGCGGGAATTCGGGAGTCCCCCGACTGTCTGCATGGCGGTGGGTAACCCTGGCAACGGAACAAGCCTGCAGGACTTAGAGAACCTTTCCACCGCCACTAGCACTGTAGTAAACCCCTGGGATAAAGGTAGATTGGTAATTAAGTCTACAGCTATGTGCGACCAGGGTAGGTGTGGAATGGGAAGCGGCTGCAGCTTACCGAAAGGGAGATGTTTCGGACTGGTACTCTGGGCGCAGCTGGAGCTGCGGACATCCTGTGCCATATGGGGCCACCAGTATTTCCTCTGGAGAGATTGCAGGGTGAGTGTGATACCCGGATGACCAGCAGAAATCGAGGTATGTGCCCAAGTCAAGAGGCAGTCCCTATAATTGTCAGGAGCGTATAGAAGTCCCTCAGGACAGTTAGGTGGAGGGGGATCCGTTACCTGCTCGCGACGGATGTCCTCATCCACCTCCCATACGATTGGAGCAACGATGCGCGCAGGTGGAATCACCGTAGTCACAGAGATCTCTCGTTTCTCTCCCTCAAACAGACGAGATAATGCGTCCGCCTTTACGTTCCGTGTGCCTGGCCGGTACGAGAGTGTGTAGTCAAAGCGGGTTAGAAACAACGCCCACCTTGCCTGCCGGGAGTTTAACCTTCTCGCCACCCTCAGGTACTCCAAGTTCCTGTGGTCCGTCCATATCAGGAACGGGTGGGAAGCCCCCTCCAACCATTGCCGCCATCTCTTCAGTGTCTCTACTATAGCCAGGAGCTCCCGATCCCCCACGTCGTAATTGCGCTCCGCTGCTGACAGTTTCTTGGAAAAGAAGGCACAGGGATACAGTTTAGGGGGCTTACCTTGCCGTTGCGATAGAACGGCACCCAGTCCAACCTCGGATGCGTCCACCTTCAGGACGAATGGGAGATCTGGATCCGGGTGGCGAAGAATGGGCACGGTCGTGAAACAATCCTTCAATTCCTGGAAAGCCTTTTCCGCCTCCTGGGTCCAGGACAGGCGGTGAGGTCCTCCTCTCAGTAGTGCAGACAAGGGAGCGGCCACCGTACTGAATGACCGTATAAAGCGACGGTAGTAATTTGCAAAACCAAGAAATCTTTGAACCTCCCTTACCATGGTGGGTACAGGCCAGGAGGTCACCGCCACTACCTTGTCTACCTCCATCTCCAAATCCTTGGCTGTGATGACATAGCCCAGGAAGGAGACAGAGGGTTGGTGGAACAGACACTTTTCAGACTTTGTGTAGAGGTGATGTTTCAGCAGCCTACTCAGCACCTCTCGGACGTGCTGGACATGGGAGATATATGTGGGAGAATAGATTAGAATGTCATCTTTGTAAACCAACACGACTGGTCAACAAGTCCCTAAAGATTTCATTGATGAAGGCCTGGAATACGGAGGGAGCATTGGCTAGGCCATATGGTATGACGCAGTACTCATAATGGCCAGAGGTCGTGCTGAACATCGTCTTCAACTCATCACCTCTCCTTATACGCACCAGGTTGTAAGCGCTCCGGAGGTCCAGCTTGGTGAAGTACCTGGCTCCATGCATCCTCTCGATGGTGCTGTGGATTAACGGTAAAGGGTACCTATACTTCACCGTTATTTTGTTGAGGGAGCGATAATCCACACAGGGACGGAGACCCCCATCCTTTTTCTTTATAAAAAATAAGCTGTAAGAGACGGGAGACGTCGATGGCCCGATGTGCCCTTGAGCCAGGGACTCCTGAACGTAGGTCTCCGTAGCATCTGTTTCAGCCCTGGAGAGGGGGTACACATGGCTCCGTGAAAGATCAGCTCCTGATAGCAGCTCAACGGCGCAATCCCATGGTCGGTGTGGCGGGAGTTGAGATGCTTTAGCCCTGGAAAACGCTTCTCTCAGGTCTAGATACTCAGAGGGGACAACAGCATACAAGGCAATGTTAGACTCAGGGCTTTCAATAGTGGTAGTGTGTAGGCTCCGTGGAACACACGTCTCCTGACACTACGACGCCCATCCCTTCACGCACCTGTTCCTCCAATCGACGGCAGGGTTGTGCTTACTCAACCAGGGTATCCCTAAAACCACAGGATGTGCTGGAGAGGGAATAACAAAGAAACAGACCTGTTCGAGGTGATCCTCCCGCTGCCAATGGGACAACTGTCGACGGCCAATACGGGAATAGGAACAGACAGCTCACTCACTGGAATACTCAAAGAGTGAACAAGACCCTCGTCAATAAAATTACCGGCTGCCCCGGAGTCGATGAGGGCGCGGACGGGACTCCCGGTCGCATAGGCACAGAAAACCACCTCTAACGTCAACACAGTTCCAGACACAACCACACTGGAAATAGTCTGTCCTACCTTCGTAGTAGACGGCGTAGCTCCTCCTGGTAGACGTGGAGCCCCACAAACGTCCGGGCAATGGGCCAGGAGATGTCCTTCCGTACCACAATACAGGCACAAACCTAAACGCATGCGCCGACTCCTCTCTGCTGTGGAGAGGTGGGTGGCATCCATTTCCATGGGTTCCTCGCTGGAAGAGCTCACGGGGGACAATGGCCTGCGTCCCGAAGGTCTCCTCCTGGCGCGCAACAGCCTGTCCAAGCGTAATCAGTTGATCCTGGGTAGCCTGGTCGTCACGGCAGGCAAGCTCCAGCTTAACTTCCTCCCGGAAACAATGAAAGGAGGGCGGTCTGGTTCCAACCACTACCAGATGCCAGGGTCCGAAATTCCAGGGTGTGTTCAGCCGTAGTCCTGGTTTCCTGGCGTATGTGGAACAGCCGTTCTCCACGCTACCTTCCAGCGGACGGGTAGTCAAAGACCGCCTTGAACATCATCTTGAAATCCTCATAATCATCCGTCTCAGGCCCTGCCTCCTCCCAGAGTGCAGTGGCCCTTGCATTTCCTGTAAGGACAGAGATGAGGGTGGCGATCTTTGCCCGGTCAGTGCAGAGGCTGGCACGGTGAGTCAGGTAAAGGTCGCATTGGAGCAGAAAGCTACGACACCGCTCTGGGTGTCCGTCGTACCTATCCGGTAGCGCTAGGTCCACCCCGCTAGAGCCACGACCTGATGCGGGAAGGGACGCGCTGGTAGACGGAGCGGGAGCAGGAGCAGGCGCCGGGACATCCAGCCTTCGGAGTTGATGAAGAACCTCCTCCATAGCGATCTCCAGGTTTGACAACTGGTTGTGGTGTTGTTGCAACACACAGTCTCGCTCACCTAGAGCGTCCTGAAATCCTTCTCCTACTGCTGCTTCCATGGTAGGTTGATTATTCTGTAATGTGTAGAGAAGGCGATGGAAACAAATGCAGGAGATGGAGCGATTTAATAACGTGTAACAAATATAGTAGGCAGAAAGTCCAGGGAATAAGCAATAGTAACGTAAACACCATACAGGGAAGTAATAATCGACAACAGAATCATGTATCACCTGGCCTATATACATTTCCTGAGTACCTAAATGCAATGCACCTGTGTGCGTAATTAGGACACATAGAGACGGCTAAACTCATGCCGCTACTCAGTGCTGCATAGTAATGGCTATACATACAGGAATACCACTGTCGGGCTAAGCCCTACTCGAAAATAATCACTCCAGCTTGTGAACGAAATAAGTACCGTGCGTCTAAGCACTCGTCTAAAGGCAAACACAGATACGTAATAAATGTCCATCAATTTAGTGTAGCTATAAAATTCACAACGTTACGACTACTTAATGTCAGCTACGCGTCACTTCATAGTAAATACATTCAAGGAATAAAAACAAAGCTCACGAATGCAATATTTAAGTTATAAATATATGTCTCATACATGTCTACATTAGTGTAGCTGTAAAATTCACAACGTTATGGCTGCGAGTTTCAACTACACATATCGCAAACAGTATTTTTATTTCTTCTAAAAAAATCGAAATGCCAACTAGAAACACAACTACCACGCTCATTCTTTAGGATATATATAAAATCTTATATGTTCTTAAAGCTTAGAATCTTGGGATTCTAGCAAATATCTCGGTTTTAAAATAGCTATGAAAACGAGATAATTATTAATCATAATGTGACGTAAACAGCCAGTACCAAAAGCTGTTAGCTTGTTTACTCAACTAGCCGTTTTTGTACCTAAAATTTAATTGAATGGCAAAAGGAAAACACGGCTAGCAACCTCATTTTTTAGGTTATATATACAAGTCTTATATCTCCTTAAAGCTTAGAATGTTGGGGTTCTAGTAGACATCTTGGTTTTAGTGTAGCTGTAAAATTCACAACGTTATGGCTGCGAGTTTCAACTACACATATCGCAAACATTATTTTTTTTTTCTTTAAAAAGAATCGAAATGCCAACTAGAAACACAATTACAACGCTCATTCTTTAGGATATATATAAAAGTCTTATATGTTCTTAAAGCTTAGAATCTTGGGATTCTAGCAAATATCTCGGTTTTAGTGTAGCTACAAAATTCACAACGTTAGACTACTTAATGTCATGTACGCGTCTTGAAAACAATTACATTTTACTTAGGAAATACAGGTTAGCACACGTCACTTATGTTAAGCTTTTAGTACAAAATATTTTACACACAGTCATAAAATCCTTCTTTTTGATCATCAAAGGGTCCCAGTAATGACTTAAAGCATAGTTTTCCCAGGTAAAATCCATCTTGAATGTAAAAATAGCATTTTCTTACCGGACTGTTAAATGTATTCATAAATAAATGAAAAACCTAGTGTATTTGGCCTGCACTTCTGAACAAAAGACGGATGTGAAAAGTGTCCAAAAGCTTAGCAATGTCGGGATATATGTCATTCTTATGAAACAGAGATCTTAAAAATGCGCAAGATTAACAATTTTAACTGAAGACTGACAGAGATAATTCAGGAAAGAAATGTGTTGTTCGTCTCAGGACCCAGATGTAAACGGCATCACGGTGCATTTTTTCTAAAAATATAGTTTCACAAACAAAGCTATAGCTCATTGGCTGTTCACTCAATCACTCTAAAATGTTAGACTTATGTGCCGAGCCCCTTACCAACATGATTTGAATTGGATCCAGTATCCTATCTTAATATATAATTTTGAAAGGGTTCTTTCAAAGAGGATGTAGAAAAATAAAAACAGAAAATTATTATGCTTTTTCTTTATTTCATCTTGTGCCATATTCACTGTGTATATTTGTTTGAAATGAATTTTACATATCCAAACATTTCAAAGTCTTTTCTTTAAAAAAATATCAACCATATGTTTGTCCTTGCCTCAGGTCCAGTGTAACAAGAGTTTAACTTTTTTTTAGGGAGAATTTGACAATTAGGGGGCGATCCCTAACAGGTTAACAAGAACTGTGCCTGTGGTCTTCCATTTCTGCACTATGTTCCTCACAGTGGACACTGACAGCTTTATTTCTGTGATAGCTTTTTGTAACCTTCCCCTAAACCAAAATGTTGAACAATTTTGGTTTTCAGGTAATTTGTGAGTTGTTTTGAGGCCCCCATGTTACCTCTCTTCAGAGGAGAGTCAAAGAGAACAACAACTTGCAATTGGCCACCTTATACCTTTTCTCATGATTGGATGCACCTGTCTATAAAGGTCAAGGCTTAATGAGCTCACCATGCCAATTGTGTGTTCAAATTAATCAGTGCTAGGTAGTTACAGGTATTCAAATCAACAAAATGACAAGGGTGCCCAAATGTATGCACCTGTCTAATTTCGTTTCGATGCAAATTGCACATTTTCTGTTAATCCAATGAACCTCATTTTACTACAGATATATAACTGTGTCAGTCAGTTATTTGATAGATCAAAATGAAATTGCTGATCCAAACACCAAATTATTTATAAATGAAAATCATGGAAATCGTCAGGGGTGCCTAAACGTTTGCATACAAATGTATGCTTTTTATTTTTTGGGTTCTTTAACAACTTCACTTACTGTAACATAGATGTTATTCAGTCTAAGAATATTAAGGTTCCCAATTCAGTCCTAGTTAATTGCCTTTCTGGTACTGATGTAGATGATGAGGTGGTTGAGTTTTTGGAGAAACTAGGGTTTTCTCAGGAGACGTGGACGAAGCTGTAGGAGGGCAACAACCCAGCAGCAGGACCGCTACATCCACCTTTGTGCAAGGAGAAGCAGGAGGAGCACTGCCAGAGCCCTGCAAAAAGACCTCCAGCAGGCCACAAATGTGGATGTGTCAACTCAAACGGTCAGAAACAGACTCCATGAGGGTGGGATGTGAGCTCGATGTCCACAGGTGGGGGTTGTGCTTACAGCCCAACACCGTGCAGGACGTTTGGCATTTGCCAGACAATACCAAGATTGGCAAATTCGCCACTGGATTCACACTGAGCACGTGTCTGGAGACGCTGTGGAGAACGTTCTGCTGTCTGCAACATCCTCCAGCATGACCAATTTGGCGGTGGGTCAGTAATGGTGTGGGGTGGCATTTCTTTGGGGGGCTGCACAGCCCTCCATGTTTTCGCCAGAGGTACCCTTACTGCCATTTGGTACCGAGATGAGATCCTCAGACCCCTTGTGAGACCATATGCTGGTATGGTTGGCCCTGGGTTCCTCCTAATGCAAGACAACCTCATGTGGCTGGAGTGTGTCAGCAGTTCCTGCAAGAGGAAGGCATTGATGCTATGGACTAGCCCGCCCGTTCCCCTGACCTGAATCCGATTGAGCACATCTGGGACATCATGTCTCGCTCCATTCACCAACACCACATTGCACCACAGACTGTCCAGGAGTTGGCGGATGCTTTAGTCCAGGTCTGGGAGGACATCCCTCAGGAGACCATCTGCCATCTCATCAGGAGCATGCTCAGTCATTGTAGGGAGGTCATACGGGCACGTGGAGGCCACACACACACTACTGAGCCTCAGTTTGACGTTTAAAGGACATTACATCATAGTTGGATCAGCCTGTTGTGTGGTTTTCCACGTTGATTTTGAGTGTGACTCCATATCCAGACTTCCATGGGTTGATAAATTTGATTTCCATTGATCATTTTTGTGTGATTTTGTTGTCAGCACATTCAACTATGTAACGACAAAAGTATTTCATATGATTAGTTCATTCCTTCAGATCTAGGATGTGGTATCTTAGTGTTCCCTTTATTTTTTTGAGCAGTGTAGATCCACGATCGGGATCGAACCAGATATTAAACTGATAATAACATATGATTCTAAGCTTTTATTATTCAATACAGCCATACACACGGGACCAATGCCCAACACATTACACACAATCATTCGCAACCATGATGATTATTGTTAGTTTTCCTCTCTAAAAACCTTGAACTGGCCAAGAAAAGGTGTGCAATGTTGTTAAAAAAACGGGTCCGCTGATATCTGCAATTTGATTGGCTAAAATTGCATTCCAAGCCTATGACAATTCCCTGATATCCGCACCGTAGAATGTTGCCTTTTCACTGAAGTACTTAGTATGTATTCAAAAAGTATCACTACGCCCCCCTGAGGAGCTGTACCAAATAAAAAACTTGGCGGACAATTCCTCTCGCTTCAAATCTCAACACCAACTTCTAAATAAGACCATTTAAAAAATAAAAACAATTTTAACATTCACTTACCACAAAAAGATTTTCACTGATGCAGACATGCTAACCAGCCACAGGTTTTAAGTAATCTAATCTTTTTTGTAATGAAGTGTGTTTTTGTGACGAAGCGATAGCTAGCTAGTGGCTGTCATGTCAATACTGGTCAATACACCGGTGGCTGGCTCGTTAGCCTAATGGCTGACCTACCACTCACATTACAAAACACTGAGTATAACCGCACACCTCCGCAGTGAAAGCCACTCGCCTTTCAGCCTGGTGGCTTTCTACACTGCTGAGGTGTGCGGTTATTCCTTTAATGCTTACATGTTTGTATTCTAGGCTGAATGGCTGCACTGCTATATCCACTGCTTTGTTTTGCACTGTTGTTGTTTTTGCACAGTACCTTTTGAAAAGATGTCTGGAATGTGTCTGAGACACAAGTTGTTGCTCTATGGAGCATTATTTGCACTTTATTATATTGTTCTATGCTATATTGCATGTTTTTTATGTCTTGTTAGGACATTTAGGTATTTTAATAAAGTTAATGTTTCAAGTTCAAATACATGGAATCTTATCAAATCTTTTTTTTACCATGGTATCGAAATCGTCATCGAGAATCGTGTTATTTTAGTGGTATTGGCACCGACTACTGAATTTTTGGTATCGTGACACACCTAATGAAGAGGAACTCAGAGAATGACAGGAGCTGATGTTCGAAATACATCCCAGGCTCCGTGTGGATATCGCATTCATTTTACCTGTCAGAGAAGAGAAACCAGCATCTCTCACAATATGGGCGAAATCTCAATTCTCGGCTAGAGGAGCGCTATCAAACACTCATTTAAAATTCACAGCACGTTGCTGACAGAAACAAGTGCCGTTTTGATAACAGGGTCCGGGAATCTACCCTTAAAGTGGGAGATAGATTCCTGTGGAGGAATGTCTGGCTGCGGCACAAGCACAAACTCATAGACAAGTGGGAGTCTGCTGTGTACTATGTCCTTAAACAGATGGGAGACTTACCAGTTTACATAGTTCAGCCAGTAAATTACGATGGTGCAACCCACATTTTTCAAAGGGATCTTCTGTTACCATGTCATATTATAAGATAAAAATGTATTAATCCTTTAAGAAATGTCATTTATTGTGAGAAAATAAATGAGGAAATGCTATTGTTTGATTTTGTACTATGTTCGACAGACTTGTATGGAGCACAGATGTAGTGTGAGTTGAACAGTTGTCTTATAGCCATAGCTAATGGTTTTAAATATGTAACTGGTTTATAAAAAAAAGGAGATAGAAATTATTATAATTGTTTTATCTATTCTGTGCTGCTACGTACTGATTGTTTTTTTGATCCTGGATTTAGATTGATTCCATACCATGTCGACTTAGATGGCGAGACTGTCCCAGGGAGTGACATTCTAAAGGAGGAATAGTCTGAACCAATTCACATTCGGACTTCGATTACTGGATTCCAGATAAGGAACATTTGAATGTGTTTTGATTTATTGTCTGGGTAGGTTGACTTATTTCTTTTCTTTTCTTATTCTTTTAAACAAAATAGCTCTCTTTTATTTTCTTATATATTTTACCCTAATGCAAGATAATACATTTCTTTCAATAGTGTGTTGCAGTGATTGTGCAATAAACATGCCAGCTGTTCTGTTTCAAAAGTAACATCTTGTTAGTTGTCATCTACTGTTTAGTGCCTAGGTAATTGCTGTACAGTTTTGTTCAAAATAAAGCTTTTACTATTTTTAAATCTATCAAATATGTTATTACTTTACAGAAAGTGAAGAAAAAGGAATGTTATGCTGTTCATAAAATAACAGTGTTCTTTACAAACTCAAAAAACCTGTATTGTATAAACTGAAACATGCTTGAAGATTTAGCCATCCTGTGAATCACTGAACTAATATTTAGTATTACCACCCATGGTTTCTGATGCTTCACATCTGTATTGCATGGAGTCAACCAACTTCTGGCACCAGTAAACAGGTATTCCAGCCCAAGATGATTGGACTACATTCCACAGTTCCTCTGCATTTCTTGGCTTTGCCTCAAACTGCATTTTGTCACCCAACATGTATTCTATTGGATTAAGGTCCGGGTATTGGGCTGGCCATACATAACGTATATCTTGTTGGTCTGGAACCAAGATGCTGCTCGCTTCCTGGTGTGTCATGGGTCGTTGTCTTGTTGGAACACCCATTTCAAGGGCATTTCCTTTTCGGCATAAGGCAACATGACTTGAAGTTTTTTAGTGTATTCAAACTGATCCATGATCCCTGGTATGCAAAAATTGGCCTGACACTATAGTATAAGAAAAATCCCCATGTCATGATGCTTGCGCCACCATGCTTCACTGTCTTCACATTGTACCATGGTTTGAATTCAGTGTTTGGGGGTCATCTGACAAACGGTCTGCGGCGCCTAGACCCAATCTTGCTTTCATCTGTCCACAAAATGTTGCGCCATCTCTCTTTAGGCAAGTCAATATGTTCTTTGGCAAATTGTAACCTCTTCAGCATGTCATTTTTTCAACAATTAGGACTTTGCAGTGGCTTCTTACCGATTAATTGGCTTCACATAGGTGTCTTCTAATTGTTACAGTACTCACTGGTAACTTTAGATCATCTTTGTTCACCCTGGAGCTGATCAATGGCTGAGTCTTTGCCATTTTGGCTATTCTACGATCATTCGAAAGGGTGGTTTTATATTTTCTTCCATGTCTTTCTGGTTTCGGATGCCTTTTTAAAGCATTCAAGATCACTTTCTGCACTTCTTTGTATGTTTTTCTCTCTCCGATATACTTTTTAATGAACAATATTGTTCTTCTGAACAATGTCTGGAATTACCCATTTTACTCTGAGTTTCAGAGAGAAATGCACTATAACCAGAATTTACAACATTTGCTGCCTTCATTCTTGAATAAGGGCTGCCTGTTTGACACCTGTTTTTTTACAGAATGAATTACCTCCCCGCTAAAACTCCACACTGCTATTATTTTGAACATGCCCGTTTCAATTACTGATTCAATAACACAGAATCAGCAGCATGTATGTCATGACTGTTGGGGCTGTTTGGTTTTCTATCTATCTACTGTACATACTAGTAAATTATTTGCCATGTCGAAATATGATTTCTACCAAAAACAGTAATTGGTTAGTGATGTATATATACCTATCCTTTATAACTCAAGTGCTACATAATTCTTGGTGAGCCAGACAGGAGCAGATTGTGGGTATTATCTGTATACAGAACAGTTTGGCACAATTGTTCACAATGCATTAAAATCTGTCAGACTATACACTTCTATGCAAAGGTTTAGTCCCCCCTGACAATTTCCATTATACTAATTTATAAATACTTGAGTGTTTGGATCAGCAATTTCATTTTTGATCTACATTATCAAATAACTGAAGGAGACAGTACTTTCAGTAGTGAAATGAGGTGTATTAGATTAACAAAAAATGTGCATAATCAGGGTGTCTGCAGGTTTGATGACAATACATTTAAGACTTTTTTAAGACTTTTTTAATGCCACTCGAAATGCTTTTTAAGACCAATGCCGCAGTAAATGCACAATAAAATAATGAAAAATACCTGTGATTGGTCAAGAATTTAATAATGCACACTGGCAGAGGATTATGTATTCTAGCTTGTAGTATTACTAAACAATCTTATTTGTGATCAAAACATATTTAAGACCCGGGACATGGTTTATCTAATGATATAACCTTTACAAAATTGTTGCAAAAACTCTGGTTTGTAAAGGATATTGCATAAGTAGGCTATGAGCCAGAAAGTGGTATTCTGCAAAACTATGCACAACTACACTAGCCCTAAAATGACCCAGCAGCAAATTAATATAAATGTTGAGAAATAAAATAACATGACTATGACATTTAGTACTACAGCCTACTATCCGATGTGATATTATTACATATTCCCCATATGTTGATGAGTGATCATCTTTATAGAATTAGACATAACAGCTTTATCATCTGCTAAGGTTAACAAAAGGGATAGCAAGCTATATGATTCTTCACCAATGACCTGAATCTGTTCAAATAGCATATTCATGTAATATCTATTACACTCATTGCTAATAATTATTGAGTTGTTGTGAGGGCAAACAGAGAATCATCAATAAACAATACTTTTCCAAATATCAGTAATAGTCCTATTTTTTTCAGACTACCAATAGTAGGCAGGAAGATTGGTTTTGCCTTAAAGGGATACTTCACCCTACAGCTATCTGGAGGTGCTAGTAGCTTCCCCCAGACATTTGTAGAACAGTGAGATATGTTTTACCCATGCCTGGCTAGTGTAAGAGCAAGATTTGAAATTTCGCGGGGTATTTTCACACGCTGACATCACCGTGTGAGTCCAATGGACTTTGGAGATAGGAAAAATGAATGTAGGCAT